>JAUTBS010036708.1:0-14021 GCA_032361285.1 Aequorea victoria
TTGTCAAACATGATGTTGGCTTACTTGATTTAGTGGGCTAAGGCTCATGAATCATTGCCAGTCACTATACCCGAAATGGGGTGTGACGCTTCATCTCTCTGCACTCTCTGAAAACTCAGCTTCGTTCCCGAAGGTTTTCCTCCTTTGTCTCCGCTACACCGTCGCCGTTGTTGCCATTATCCCTCAAACCAGTGGTCCTTCACAGTCAGAGTCATCTATTTAGTGCTCATTGGAGGTCTTCTTTAACTATAAGTGTTCTTCTGTTTGAGGTCTCTTTAGTGTTTTTTTGTTTTACATTTCCAGTTGATTTGTGATTGCAGTAGTTTGCACTTGTTCGATTCTCGATTTTCTTTTCGTTCTCCCTTCATTTTGGTATTTCTAGGTTTGATTGTCTGTTTGCCCTTTCTGCATATTCGTCATCCCTTATTGTTCTCTGTTGGTTGATTGACTTCTCTGTAATCCTCGTGTCATCTCAGTTCGGGCTTCACTAAGTTGGCGGAGCTTCTCCATTACCATGGGAAAATTCCGTAATAGGTGCTCCACCAGCTCGGCTATAGCCGACTTTCGTAGGAAGTATAATATCCCGAGGATGTCAGACTCGAGCTACATATGTCACACGCACTCCCCGGAGGATAAATAAACCTGCTCGAAGTTGTGCGACATCTGCTCACTTCATCCAACCTCAATAAAAAGATAACGATGCACACCGCATCTTTCACAAAACATCATTCATAGATAATTAAGCCATCAATACACCCCAAACAAACAATTTTATACCATTAGAGACCTGGTTGCTTTGATCTCTGTGACTGCAACTAGTCCGTTAAAACGATCTGGCAATCTTTTCGCGTATGTTCCGTCTGCACAGCACGAAGAACGCAGTGTAGGTTGCGATCCTTCTTCGTGTCTCAAATTTGTTTGCACAAACTTCGATCTCGAAAAATAATAATAATTATTTTCCTCGAATATCTTCCACCCAAAATCACGACAGGAATATTTTTTTTTTAAAATATCCTAACTCACTCTCAAAAGCTTACTAAAGAAAGAAAGAAAAAAGTTTGGAAAGCTTTCTCTTTTTTTTTAAACTCACACATAAAACTTTTTTTTTTTAAATTCTTGCAATCTGCCAAAACACAAACCCTTTATATATATGGTGATGTGGCAGCATATATCCAGCAAAAAGGAATGCAACAAATCCCACTTTTAATGGGATTGATAGAGAGAAAGAGAGATTTGGGAAAGACAAAATAAAGGTCTGGATTTGGTGAGGTGGCGGCTGGACATTGAGATGTCGGTTGTGTATTTAATTAATTAAATTAATTAATAAATTAATTAATTAACATCATTAATTAATAAATGACCACCAGATCAAAAAGGCCCCTGACCTCCAATTTAATTTTCGATCAAACTAGTCATTAAATCATTGATCAAATTAAATTATGGGATAATAAAAAATATCCTGAGCAAACACGAGAGTGCAAAACTTGGGTTACGCGAGGGACCACAAGAAAAAATAAAGTACGAACTAATCGTATAAAAAACCGAACAACATTAACTTAATCCCCGAGTTAAATTTATTTTTACACGAGTCAAGACTTATACCACTAAAGGCTTGACTGAACTCCCGACTTTATCTCTATTATGTCTCGAGCTTTTAATTACTAAATACTCAAATAAATCTCTCCACATTTAAGATTATAGATACCCGTTGATTAAATTATATTACTGACAATCATATTTAATCAACATCTAAACCTTGAGTATCTCCTGTTTAACTTAATGATATGCCGGATTAAAAATCCACCTGTAGGGTTTGGCATCATCAAACTTATAAAAAGCCCAAGAGGGTATCATCAACCTAAGTCGGATGTGATTTCCGTCAGTAAAATATTATCCGTCGAACATAGAGTGTCGGTACCTAATTCACCGGACTTGTTGACCTCAACAGAAGTCGCACCCATTGGTGAATCAAAGTACTGTACACTAAATGCACACGTCTAATGATTACTTCGGGATTAAGAGCATAAGAAATGCATAGTAATACGAGGTGTAAATTAATTTATAACCGTCAGTATAAAATTAATTACCTCGATGATCCTACTCAATACACACTAAGTGTACTAGCACATTAAATCAGAACTTTGAATACAAAATTCAAATCGTTCACCGTAGCCAAGACAGGCCTACTAAAATAATGTGTTACAGTCGTTCCAATGGTTTGTCCAAATTCATCTAGACTATGAGTTTTAATTAAATATTATTCTGTCAAAACCTATGATTCGATCTTCTGTATGTAAGTCAAACTCTACATACCGAATCATATACTCGACACAAATAAATGGACGAGTTTGCATAATTAAATAAATAAAATATACTAGCATATATTCTCATTTAGATTCTTATTAAAATTGCACTTTATTGAATAAATAATAAATAATATACAAAAATGTACGATTTTTAGTATATAACCCCAACACTAACTTGTAATATATGACATTAGTAATTTTGACATTTTATAACGGTATTGAGATGAGCAGAAAAAAAAGTTAAAAAATTTAATTTTTAAGTCGAGGCAAGCAAACCTTTTTTTAATTTTATTTTTTACCTTTTAATTTAAAAAAGTCAAATTTATCAAACCATGCCTTAAGCACTTAGCTTTTAGTCCCTTTATCATGTTCTGGTTGCTACTTTGGCATAGTTTTTTTTATATAATTCTTTTTTCTTTTGTAAACTTTTCTTTAATGTTAGTCTAAATATGTACATTTTTTAGATTTTTCTTGTCACACTCTAATTTAGGAAAGATGACTGACCATGGATATTGAGCCTTAACCTAATGAAACAAGTAAGCCTTAATTATTTAATTAGCTAACAATATGCTAAAAAATCTCAATACCAAGAACTTAATCAATTAAAATTCAATATAATAAAAAATGAGACAATGCGGAAGCGAAAATGCATGTCCTAGAGTTCTTATTCTTGGATCCCTTGAAGCTGTAGCGTCTATCCTTTAGCTTCTTCCTTAATTTTCTGAAATATTATATTTTATGTCAGCTAAAGCTGGTGAATGAAAAACATGCATAATAGGATATAGTTCAAAAACAGGAGATTCAAATAGTTTTGTACATTAACATAATCATAGTGCGAGATATATAGTACAATCAAAAAGGGCGATCATACAGCCCATCATTTCATTTTAAAGGGCGATCATTCAACCCATTATTTCATTCTTAAAAATATATATCTTTTTTCATATGGCCTCGTCATCAATGCGAATCGCCAAAATCTCAACTGGACATCAGAGGTGTCCTCAAATATCAGACAATATAGGTATGTATCATAATAATAATGGTATAACGATATGCTCATCAAGAGTAGAAGAAATCAAATCAAATGTCACAGGAATAGCATGTGCATACAATGCCACATATATAACTCGGGGCAGCTTGGTCTATTGGATCCAATATCGTAATAGAGTCACCACAAGTGGACGCATTAGTTTGTTCCCTAAACGATCCCGGTTAAGGTCACCGGATACACCCGAAATGTTCTTTAAACCGTTGAGTCAACTAGACTCACCACGAGATTCAGACCGGGTCTGTTCTCTAACTGGCCAGAATCACCTCCGTAGAGAGGCTTTTCCTAGACTTTTCATTCTCCAGAATCATATCTCATAATCGCACCATATATATAGAAAAACTTGTAAAATATTTGTACCATGAGTTTGTAAGTTTATATTATACAATATCACTTGAAATGATTTAAAACATATGCATTTTTCCTTTCAACATAATTTAGGAAATACGGGGATTTCATCAAAAGTACATAGCATGTAAATTCACTCACCTAATATCTAATGCAAACTTAAAAGAAATACCAATGCAATCTACAGTTCACACATCACCCTGATTATACAATGTAATAATCATAATCAATATACAGAACTAATAGACCGAAATAATCAACCAAACTGATCCTTCTTCACTTTTATAAGTTTTAATCCTTATTTTTAGTGTTAAATTAATTGTTAATTAATTTAATTTATCATTAAACTATTTCCCAAACAGAGCCTAAACAATTAGAATTAATTTCAGAATATTTTTAAAATTTTTCACCACTGTGAGTCGACCCAAAAGTATCACAGAGGGCTGTGAGTCGACACGGTAAGGCTATATGTCGACTCAAAGGAAAACAGTCTCGGCATAGGCGACTGTGAGTCGACTCAAAGGGCATGTGAGTCGACCCAAGTCTTCTCAGGTGGCCATGATTCGACTCATATGGTCTGTGAGTCGACCCAAGCCTCTCAGGTTGCCATGGGTCTATGCAGAGTCGACCCAAAGACATGACAAGGTACTGTGAGTCAACCCAAAGGATGGTGAGTCGACCCAGAAGGGTGGTGGGTCGACTCAAAAGGGTAGGAACCTACGATATATATCATGAGTCGACCCAAAGGAGTTGTGAGTCGAGCCAAAGGCAAGGTGGTCTCATGAGTCGACTCATTGGCGACAGTCATGGTTTCTACTAGATGTGAGTGAACTCATCCAACATGTGAGTCGACCCAAAGCTTTGCACCAGGTATTTCCATGGCTGAAAACTCTGATCCATGGTCTTTTCTTTCTTTCTTTCTTTCTTTCTTCATGGTTTATGTATTCATATACATTTTATCATATTTCCAAAGGTTTTACACATATTTACATGGCCGATTGCATGATAATCTTATGCATGGTTTTATTATTTTATGTATTTTACTGTTATATACATATATGTATTACTGTTTTACATATATATCAATATGTATCTATATCTAAATCATCTTCTACCTATGGTGTGTGATTCTGTCAAGCCCCGCCCCGAGCACCGGGCATTGAACCTGAGGATGAATACTCAACCCATCATACTTAACAACATACACAATATTTTGAGCATAATTTTTTTTCTTTTAACATAACATCAGGACTTCATCCTTGGGCCCATCATGACATCCAAAAATTTACATAAGAGGGCTCACAGCCTCCTCAACATCACTCCATTAATTACATTCCAAAATAAGAAAGATAAAATGTGTTTTCAAGACTCGACTTCCCTATTACCTTCCCTAAAACCTTAGACCACAGTGGACAGTACCAGACATCGCCTTGACTTCAACACCTGCCAAAAACATCAATCTGTGTAGGGGTGAGCTATAATCCACGTGCTCACCAATCACTAGAAACAACATTATAAATGGCACAATGGAAGAAAACAGTTCATTACTTCAAAAATAGGATAACATTTCACAAAACATATACTTATATCGTAAAGCATTCTAAGTTGTCTACTTTTGACAAATCACCTCATAAAAGAGGGTTTTCCAAGTATCAATCTATTTTCAACATTTCTTTACTTTCCATCTTCATTTCGTTATTTTTCTTACAATAGCATTGTTCGTCATCTTTCCATTCATTGTCTTTTAAAAAAACATATTTCATTTTATCATCATTCACCTCTTAGTGGAGAATTTTTCATAACCAGAATACCATCACCTCTCAGTGGAAAATTTTCCATATCATAACATCATCACCTCTCAGTGAAGAATCTTTCATATCATTTACGTTCATTCATATAGTAGTGATTATTAGGTCTTATCATTTCACACATCCACTTAGTAGTGATAACATACTTGTCCATTTATCATTCATATTATCTCATAAAATTCTTGGTTTTTATTCACCTCCCAACCAGGAGTTGTTGCAGTACTGCGCCTCCGAATATCCCGCCTACTCAGTGGACAGGGCTAAGGATAATTTACCGGTTTCACTTAACAATGCTCAGTGGTAGAGCTAAGAATGCGTCGGCCTACTCAGCGGACAGGGCACGAGCATTTCTCCCAATCATCAGTAGCTTATCCACAATATATTTACAATATGGCATATACTCGCTCCATTCGCGGACGTCGGGATGTACCTAATATTTATAATGACCTACACCCGCTCTATTCACGGACGTCGGGATGTAGTCTCATGGCATGCACACCATGTATTATCAAGGCTTGTCATAATATACATATCACATCCATTAATTACTCATTCGAAGTTTTTTCTAGATCCATTATAATGACATATACCTGTTCCATTCACGGACCACCGGGATGCAGTCCCAAACAATCATGTTCATAAATAATTCATCCAACTTTTATTAAGGTTCTTCACTATACGTTCATGTGTCATTTCATAATAATTTCATCACATTTATAAGTCCTTCTCACATCAACTAACCCATCTTTCAATGTGACCCATGTCATCCTAGTTCTCATATCATACTATGTTCATCATTGTTTTCATAACATAAAGTCAAAGTTTCAAAATATGTTGAGAGATCATTTTATAAAACATAAGTTCACTAAGACCGTTCTTTCGCAAGTAACATTACCATCTATTCCATAAAATATTTAACTTTCACTATGTCCCAAAACATAAGTTCATACAACACGAGTTCGCAAGTAGAGGTTTTTTTTCACAAGTTAAACTACCATTTGTCAAAGCGTCCAGAAATTAACTATTCACACATCTATAATACCAAGCTAATGACAAGAAAACCCACCTCGGAAATGAGTACTCCTCGATGAGCCACGCCCTTCGATTCACTCCGGAACTCCGGTTCCTAACACATAAACCGAATCAAAATTTACTTCCCGAACTAAAGCGAGACATGAATGTATTGTGTGGGTATGCAAGTGAGGTTTTTTAATTCTTATTTATATCATTTTTTTATCATTATTAGTATCCTCATAGCCCCTAATGTCCCTCACTTAGGCTTAAGTACTTAGGTTATGTTCAAAACTTCTTAACTCATCCTCCTCTATTTTCTCAGAATCTGCCACAGAGGCATAAAATACCTTAAAATAACAAACCTCACTCAAAAATTATGAAACTTTATCGAGAGCTAGATTTATATGTATCTACATTTGTTATGAAAAGACCGAACACTGATTGTACACGGACAAGGGTCCCAAAAATACCACAATAGAATCTGTCGAATTAAGGGCCTGTTTGGTTGAATCGACATAACTTAAAATGTAATTAATGACATCCACTTATGTAAAATGGGTGTGAATCTATACTCATTGATCTTTCTCTAGATATGTGGATTATCTCAAGGGGGTTTTTTTAGAGCAAGATATGGGCGTTCAAAGTGACCTCTGTTTCTGCCTTGTTATCACAGAAATTTCAAAAATAGAGAAGGGGTTCAAAAATATATTTTGGGGCCTAATAAAAAATCACATATGCTCAAGACATCCCAAATAACATATTGTATAAACATGTTTACATTTGGACTTCATTTGCTTCCACGAAAATTCAATGTTTGGCCTACAAACTATTCTGTTTTGGTCCTTCTTGCATCATCATGAATATTCAACAACCATTCCTTTTTTTTTAACTTATCAAGAGCATGTCTAATCTCAACATAACATCATAATATGTCCATTACCAAGTTAATAATTATTTTATTAAATATTTGTTCTTCATCTTTAGTTCATTCTAACCTTCCCTATAACCTAGGTTTCAACTCATTCCTTTGGTTCCATGGCATATGTTCATCTTTCTTTATTTTTGTTCTTCACTCTTTATCTTATAGAGGATAAGACATAAGAACATGATGTTGGAAAATAAATGATGAGTTCTAAAAGTTCCTTACTTGATGGTTCTTAAGAGAATAAAACTCCTAATCTCCTTGATCTCTTCCTTTTTCTTCTTCTTTCTTCCTCTTTCTTCTCCTTCTTTCTTTTCTTTCTTTTTCTCCTCCTTTTCTCCCTAAAGCCACCAAAAATGGGTAAGGCTAGAGAGAGAGAGTGGGAGCTTGGAGAAATGGGGAAAAAACCTTAAAAAAAACTTGGTATTTATAGGTAAAAATTATGGAATTTTTAAGACTTTAAATTGATTTATTTCCTATGAAATTGGTCATTCATTTTCACTATTTGGGTGACATCAAAGACCAAAAAGTCTTCCAAGAGTACAAGGGTTTTGTCTCTTCAAAATGATGAGAATTGGGGAAAGAAAATACATTAATTTTTTTTGAGTAGTTTTCTTCCTCAATTTAATTATTCTATGTATTTTTATCTTCTTAAAATATATTTATATGTATAACTATCTCTCACAATTAATTTATTCATGTCGAAGATGAATTAATATGTCAAACAAGCCTTACTTTCTAAACACTCAACCATCACATTCCATCTTTCTCCTATTTTTCTATTTTTCAAAATAAACTAAAATTGTCACATCCAAACTACTCCCATAAGGGGCTACCAGCCAAGGGTAATCTTGGCACTCAAAAATTGTTTATTTTTGTTATTTCCATAATTAGATAATTAATGTGGGTCCCATTTTGTCTAAAATTAAAAATTATGTTTTTTATGCAATTTTTCAAAACTAGTTCATGAAATGAGCTTTAATTTAATTAATTGAGCCCTATAATTAAAATTTAATCTATTCATTAAATTTATAAGTCCATGGGCTTGAATTTCCATGTTGGACTTTAGCCCAAAATCCTACGTTTGGGTTGTGATCCAAGATCAAAAATATTGTTCTTCAAACTTAACCTTAAATTTTCTTAGATTTTAATTCATGATCATACTACTTATCTTCTTTAGGGTTTTGAGAGCTCACATTTCTAAGGTTAGAACCTCTTGTTCAAAAATTAAAGTTATCTTACACTTTTATTATACGTTTAGTGCTTAATGAACGTGTCGTGAAAAGTGAGGCATCACAGAAGGTGTACGAGGGGAGAATACCCCGGTTACCACTCTAATGACTGAGACCCCAGTGGCTCCAGCAGCCCCAGCTATCCCGGTAGCCCCAACAGTTCCAGTTTTCCCTACCCCAGTTGCTAACGGGACCCTTCTGGCTCTCCAAGCACTGGTGGGCATACTTGCTAGGCAACAGCCTCAACCAAGAGCAGTTAATGAAGACAGATCGATGACCTTGGATAAAGGTTCTATGTTTGAGAAATTCATGAAGGCACATCCTCCGACCTTTAAAGGATCGACCAACCCCGACGATGCAGAAACTTAGAAATTGAGGATTGAGACGATCTTTGAGCGCTTAGGTTACAGTGATGACCATAAGGTGTCATTGGCAACTTACGTTCTGAAAGGACCAACCGAGCATTGGTGGCGCATGGTGAAGTATCAGTTTGAAGAAAGAGAGCAGGAGCTCATCTAGAAGAAGTTTTTGGAACTGTTTGACGACAAGTTCTACCCTGTGGCAATCAAAAAGCAAAATCAAGTGGAGTTCCTGACGATAGAGCAGAAAGAATTGACAATAGTAGAGTACAAAGTAAATTTTTCCGAGTTATCGAGGTTTGCACCGCAGTACATTGCCGATGAAGCCGATAAAGTAGTTATGTTCGAGAGGGGTTTATGCCTTGCTATCCACAACCGAGTGTCATTGTTCGAGGCAAAGACTTTGTCCGAACTTGTGACCAAGGCTCTTTTGGCAGAAAAAAGTTTGGACAATACACAGAAGCATCAAAAATCATAGCCAAAGAGAAATAAAGATAAAAAATCGACCAGATATCATCATGGAGGTGGCAACCCTACCAAGAAGACTCACACTCAGACTCAGTCCAGGAATTAGAATGGAGGAGACCTGAAGTAGCTGACTTGCAATCTGTGCAACCAGTGTGGAAAAGTTCACTCTCGTGGACATTATTGTGATGGGACAGTGAAGATATGCTACAATTGTGATAAAATCAGACACATATCCACTTACTATAAGAAAAAAAGAACGGGAGGACCGCAACAACACCAATCTATTCAGATTCAAAAACTACCGGCACGTATCACTGGACCAGCTCTAGCCCAGCCTAACCATCAGGGAGATCAGGGATAACCCTACCACAATCAGGTGCAAGGACAGGGGGCAGCTACTCAGGGACGTGTCAACGCTCTAACTCGCGATAAGGCCGAAGCTTCACCACTCGTGGTGCAAGGTATCATCACTATATCTTCTATTCCTGCTAGAGTTCTCATAGACTCTGGTGCTATACATTCTTTCACCATACCAGAATTCTTGCACCATTTATCTTTTGCAATTGAACATATGGATGGATACCTCTTTGTGTCCACTCCTGTTGGAGACACAATTCTGCTTCGTGAGATATGTTGTCATGGGTGGAGTTGGGTGATAGGTTATTACTAGTAGATCCTATTTCTTTGGCCATTCGTGACTTCGATGTCATCTTAGGCATGGATTAGCTCTTCAAGCTTCATGAAACCGTTGATTGTTATTACAAGTGAGTAGTTTTCAATATCCTTGAGCAATCTAAGTTTTTCTTCCAAGGAGACGTGGGGTGTGCAGCCCTTCATGCAAATCGAATGTTGAGAAATAATTTTGAAGGTATTCTAGCTTCTGTGTTGGGCACGAACGTTTCTGAAGCAAGGTTAGATGAGCTTTCTATTGTGAGGGAGTTTTTGAATGTCTTTCCTGAAGACCTGCCTGGTATTCCTCTGAATCGTGAGATTGAGTTCACGATAGATCTTCTTCCTAGTATGTTACCTATTTCTAAGGCTACGTATAAGATGGCACCATTAGAACTAAGGGAGTTGCAAGCTCAGTTGCAAGAGTTGTTAGATAAGGGTTTTGTCTGATCCAGTGTTTCATCGTGGGGAGCTCCAGTTTTATTTGTAAAGAAAAAAGATGGTTCTATGCGGCTATGCATCGACTACAGAGAATTGAACAAGATTACTATCAAGAATAGGTACCCGTTGCTGCGCATCGATGATTTGTTTGATCAGCTACAAGGAGCACAGGTTTTCTCAAAGATTGACTTGCGGTCTCGTTATTACCAACTAAAAGTTAAAGAGGCGGACATCTCGAATACGGCTTTCAGGACTCAATATGGTCACAATAAATTCTTGATTATGCCTTTTGGTTTAACCAATGCTCTAGCAGCATTCATGGATTTGATGAATCGGGTCTTCAAGCCACAGTTGGATCATTTTGTTGTTGTATTCATCGATGATATTCTGATCTACTCTAAGAGCAAGGACGAGCACAAGGAATATTTGTGTGAAGTCTTTTAAACTCTAAGGGAGAAGAAGTTGTATTCCAAGTTCAGCAAGTGTGAGTTCTGGCTGGACAGTGTATCTTTCCTTGGCTATTTTGTAGACAATGATGGAGTTTCTGTAGACAGCAACAAGATTGAGGCAGTTGTTGATGGGCCTCGACCGACGTCCGTGATAGAGATATATAGTTTTTTAGGACTGGCGGACTATTATCGACTATTTGTGGAAGAGTTTTATTGCCTTACCCTGCCACTTACTAGCCTCACTCGGAAAGGAGTGAAATTTGATTGGACTGATAAGTGTGATGACAGTTTTCAAGAGCTCAAGTGCAAGTTAACTGCAGCACCAGTTCTGACTTTACCTACCGATGGAGGAGATTTTATTATCTACAGCGATGAGTCACATTAAGGTTTAGGCTGTGTTCTGATACAGCATGGCAATGTGATAGCTTATGCTTCACGCCAATTGAAGAATCATGAGAAGAACTACCCTACGCACGACTTGAAGTTGGCAGCTATTATTTTCACGCTGAATATATGGTGGCACTATCTATATGGAGAATCTTGCGAGATCTACACCGATCACAAAAGTTTGAAATACATTTTCACACAGAAGGAGCTCAATTTATGAGAAAGATGATGGCTTGAGTTATTGAAGGATTACGACGTAGAAATTCTTTATCATCTGGGGAAAGCTAATATTGTGGTAGACGCGTTGAGCAGGAAGTCTTCAGAATGCAGCATAGCGTCATTGACAGTTTAGCATCATTTAGTTGAAGACTTGAGAAGAACAGGAATCGTGGTACTACAGCATGGAGGAATGACTTTGTATTATCAGTTGACCATGAGACCGACTTTGTTAGGGAGGATTCGTATGGCTCAGCAAGATGACCTACAATGCAAGAAGAATGTGAACGGGTTGCACAAAGGAGAGATGAAGGATTTCATCATCAGTGATGAATGAGTTCTCAAATTTAAGGATCGAGTGTGTGTACCTACCAACGAAAGCTAAGGAAATAAAATTCTGACTGAAGCTTATAGTTCTGGGTACAACATTCATCCGGGAGGAATGAAGATGTATAGGGATCTTTGAGAGCACTTTTGGTGGAATGGCATGAAGCAGAATATAGCAGAATACGTGGCACAATGTTTGACTTGTTAGCAAGTGAAGATCGAGCATCAAAGACCAGTAGGAAAGCTTCAATCATTACCACTGTCCGAGTGAAAATGAGAAAACATCACAATGGATTTCGTATCGGGTTTACCTCTTACACGCTGTAGACACGACGCAGTTTGGATTATTGTGGATCGTTTTACAAAGTCAACTCACTTCATCGCCATCAAAATGATGTATTCTTTGGATCATTAGCTCAGCTGTATGCACGAGAGATCGTCAGAATTCATGGTTCACCTGTTTCTATCATTTCGGATCGTGACCTACGTTTTGTCTCGAAGTTTTGGTGTGCCCCACAGTCAGTTATAGGTACTCGGTTGGACTTCAGCTCAACTTATTACCCGCAGACCGATGGCCAGTCGGGGAGGACTATTCAAACGTTGGAAGACATGTTGAGAGCTTACCCTTTAGAATGGAAGGATAACTAGGATGATCAGCTATCATTGATGGAATTCTCCTACAACAATAGTTATCATTCGAGTTTCGCGGTTGCACCTTATGAAGCCTTGTATGGACGAAAGTGTAGATCCCTGTTGTGTTGGTATGAAGTTATCGAGCGACAACTTCTTTGACCCGATCTTATGGAAGACACGACTCAGAAGATTGCGATTATTCAAAATAAACTTCTAGCAGCTCAAAGTTGACAAAAGAGTTATGTCGATACGCGTAGAAGAGACTTAGAGTTTTCTATTTGTGACATGGTATTCCTCAAGGTTTCACCTTGGAAATAAATTATTCGTTTTGGCAAGAAGGGGAAGTTCAACCCCCGGTATATTGGGTCTTTCGAGGTTCTTGATCGTGTTGGTGAGGTGGCGTATCGTGTGGCTTGCCACCCAGCCTCACCAGTGTGCATAACATGTTCCATATTTTGATGCTGAAGAAATATGTCTTTAGTCCGACGCATGTGATAGTTTATGAGTCACTTCAGGTTCGTGAGGATTTGTCTTATGAAGTGCAACCAATTCAGGTTTTGAATACGAAGGATAAAGTTCTACGGAACAAGCTGATTCGCCTTGTCAAGATCATTTGGCGTAATCATAAGGTATAAGAGGATACGTGGAAATGCAAGGACGAGATCCGCAAGCGTTATCCCCATCTGTTTCCTCAAGGTTAGTCTTTAATTTCGAAAATGAAATTCTTTTAAGGGGGGAGAATATAAAATTCAAAAAATTTAAAATTTTTAAAATAATTATTTATTGAATAATTTAATTAATTAATTAACAAATAAACTAATTAAATAAAATATAATTAACTAAAGTAATAAAAATGAATTTTGAATGAATAAATAAATTAACAATAACAAAACTTTAAGTAAATAGTGGAATAAATTAAAAGTGGAAGTAGCTAATTAATGGAGGAAATAAGTTAATAATTAATTAAGGAAGAAGAAATAAAAAAAAATTAAAAAGAAAATTTAAATCTGCTGATAAGGGAGGTTCGTTGAGTATTCCTAAACATAAGGCGTTAGTTAGGAAGGATAGAGATTTCAGGAGAAAAACCAGGAAAGAATCCCTGGTTTCGTGGCTCCATTCCTTTATATATGGGATACCTTTCTTCCAGGAAACCATCTTTGCTCTTTTTACGTATATCTCTCTCAGCCTCTCAGTTTATCCCTCTCTCATTTTCCCTCTGCTCCAGCACCCAAAACCACCACTGCCACCACCGTGCACCAACATAATTACACAACACCACTACTGCCACCGCTACTGGACATTGGCGTTGATCACATCAACCACCATCATCATCACCCTTGTCCTTATCACCATTGGTGATTACAGGTTAGTAAAAGTTACTCTGTTTAGTTTTA
>JAUTBS010036819.1:0-14020 GCA_032361285.1 Aequorea victoria
GTAATCAGGTGAACATTCCAAGGATTTGATAGCGTCCACAACCCTATTAAGTAAGACCAAGGCCTCCTTTACACTTGAGGGAAAATCAGAAAAATTGTGTCAAATAGGATGTAACCCTATCAAGTAAGACCAAGGCCTCCTTTACACTTGAGGAAAAACCGGAAAAATTGTGTCTAGTAGGATGTAATCCTAAAACACTTTAGGATTAGGGATGTAGGTGCGTCTTCGTTGATGAAAACTATTTAAAACCAGATAGTAAATAAGAAAAATATTCTATGAGTGGTGAGAAAGTATTTTAACACCCATGTAAATACAAATTGGGATTTCAATTTTTTTTTTTTTCCACTTCAAAATTATGAGAAAGAGTGATTAAGCAGGTCAAGACATGAAGTTTGGAACAGTTGTAATAAAAAAATAGTACGGATTTACATTTAGGAGGTAAACATTAGAATCAATTTACTCATTTAGGAGATTAATGGAAAGGTTGAGAGAGAAGAAAAAAGTTTCACATGGCCACTATGGATTAGGAGGAAGGGTATGATAATCTCAAATACATAATACAATCAATACGAGAAAAAGTCAAAATAACAAATTGACATGACAAATGGCATGTAGATTGGAGCTATTAGTCTATCGCTTCTAAGATCAAACACTAAGAGAAGCAGTGAATTCCAATCACTCTAGCTTTTATTAGGGATGAATATTAAGCTCTTACCCTTTTGTCTTAGTAATTGATGAGTTGACTTGTCACGTTCAGGATGAGGTTCACTGCGCATGGAAGGAAAGTAGAGATAAATTTTATATTTGAAGCAAAACCTAGACTCAAATAGGTTTAAATTAGGTTGGGTGTAAGAAGCTCGGATACTTCTATAAAGGATGCGTGTCGTGTGGGACACCTGTGTTGGACACGACACTCTTCGGACACTCTTTGGGCCCTCTTAAATCCGTGTTTGACACTTTTTAAACGTGTTTTAATTAAAAATTAAATTTATAATATCATGCACTTTTTTGACACTTGACAGATATTTCAAAGATACTTTTTGAACTTTATGAACACGTTCTATGTGATAAATTTCTTCACAGTAACAATGCTTTACATTCTTTGAAACGCAACGTATGCACACTAAATATGTTTTGCAACATTTATAAAAAGAAATAAAAGTTTTTTTAATTTTATTAGTGTCATGTTGTATATTTTCAGTTATCACTGAATAAATTATTCATATGTTTGACATATTATAAATATATAAAATATAAATTTTTAACTTGTCCCAGACATGTCGTGTCTTGTATTTTTTTTTAAATTGACGTGTTGGCGTGTCCGTGTCGTGTCCCTTGTCCGTGTCCATGCCACTTAGTAACACTAAAGGCAGGGTATGTTGTTTTACTATTTTAGTAATATTTGCAATACAAACGAGGGAGTACTAAACTATGAATTGAAGAATTGAAGACAAGGTGATATTAAAGAGCAGGCAAATTCTCTGTTTAGGTTCTGTTATACACAGAGGGAAATGCTTTATGATGCCACTCATGAGTTAAAGCAAGGTGGCTTAAGTGGAGTAGTATTCAGTGTATGTTGTAACAACAAAGTATTAATTATCATGGTATAATAATGAACTCACTATTGTTGTAATTAATTTGTTCTAAGTATAGGTTAATCAATTTAAACATCATCACTAGTATAAGAATGACGAATCACTTGGTGAAGATATGTGTGACACCTCGTGCTTGTGAAAAGGCACCTCATGCTTTTCTATCATTGGTAGCCTAGGCACGTAAACTGTAAAGCTAGTGCCACCTCATGCTTCTTATATTCACACCTCATGCTTCTTATATTTACACCTCATGCTTATAGGTTTGGACACCTCATGCTAGGAAACACCTCGTGCTTGAGTTGGATAATCTTTTAGTTGATTATAATGTCGACACCTCCTACTTGCTTGAGGCGACTCACATCTTATTTGAATCTAGTCTCGACACCACCTACCTAAAATTCACCTCATGCTAGTGTATGCATCTATAAGTACAACATTATTCTAGAAAAAAATATTCTTTCATTAAGCTCCTACCAAAATATAAGAGAGCAAGAGAGTGGAAAAAAGTATTTCTTTGATTGTAAGTAATCTTCTACCACTTCTGGTGTTTTTTATATCAACTTCTCTTCTTGAAATGCTTTAATGATGTTAAAGATGATCTTTCTATTCCTATGTGTTTTCTAAAACAATGGATCAGTATGAAACTAGTATTGATTACCAAAATTATATGTTCACGCTTCTATTGTTATTGTGTTACTTGTCTGTTGTGAGATTGGATCTGATGAATGTGGTGTTCTATACTCGATAAGTATCAATACACAATGGTGGTTGATACTATTTTCTATGCGGGAATGCGCCCATACTCCATTATCAGAAGGACCTATTCATAATTGCTAGCGTATTAGTTTTACTTTATTTTTCTGTCTTAAGGGTATTATTGTAATTATGTGATGGTTGATTTAATATAAATAGATGTAAGGTGACAGGGGTTAATTAACTTAGTAACCTTAAACCTATTTTTCTCTTCTCTCAAACCCTAAAAACTAAATCTCTGTATTTCAACTTAGTATCAGAGTAGGTCGTCTGAAACCCTAGCTGACCTTTGTCGCCGATCTTCATGTCGCCATCCCTCGCCGACGACCTTCGCGTCGCCATCGCCGACCAGTGTTTTCGTTGCCGACACTAGTACGCGATTTGCTTTGCGGGGTCAACCTTTGCGTCTCCATCGTCGACCTTCGTCGCTGATCTTTGCATCGCCGATCTTCGCGTCGCCATCGCCAACCTTCATGTCAACGTCGCCGACCAGTGGTATGCGATCTGCGCTGACCTTGTTTGCGATATGTTCCGACCTTGTTCGTGATCTGCGCCGACCCTTGTTTGCGATCTACGCCGCTTGTTCGTGATTTGCGCCTACCTTTGTTTGCGATATGGTTATCTGCGATCTGATTCTTGGTTCTTGGTTGCTGATCTGATTCTTGGTTCTTGGTTGTCTTGGTTGCTGATCTGGTTTTCGGTTCTGGGTTGTGTTGGTTCATTTGGTTCGCGATGTGTATTTGTTCGCGATCACACATCATCATCTGGTTCTTTTGTGTTCGCGATCTGTATTTATTTTTTTGGGTGGCTCATTTTATTATCACATTACTTATTCCTATCTGTTGCTATGGATGAGGATAAATGTGTGATTCTCAAAGACGATGATGTGTCCTGATGCGTTACATCTAAGCACTTAAATGAATTGAATTATTTAGCTTGGGCACATGCTTTTCGAGTTTTTCTTAAAGGGAAGAAACGGTTAAGTTACATTACCGATGTTCCTCCTGCTACAGACGATCATAAACTTGTAGATTGGAAAAGTACTGATTCAGTTGTTATGGGTTGGTTGTGGCACAATTTGGAGCTCCATATTGCCACTACAGTGAAATCTTGTGATACTTCGAAAAAGATTTGGGATTCCCTTGCGGACTCCTTCTCTAACAGAGTAATGCTTCTCGAGTATATGAACTTTATGAGCAAATTTTCACCACTAAGAAATCTGGTAAGCCTCTTGCTGAATATTATAGCAATTTGAAGAGTTTTTGGAATTAATTGTTGCAACATCACCCTTTCACCACTGATTTAGTATAGCAGGGGCGCCATTGGGAGGACTTTACGGTTGCCTCTCTTCTTTCTAGTTTGGATTTTGATCTACGGGGGTTTAAAGATTAGATTCCTGCCAGTGAGACATTACCCACTACAGCCAATGCTTACTCTAGGCTCTTACGGTTTTCGCTCGGACAATCATATGTTGCTCTCGGTCCATCTTCAGCTATTTTCGAGTCTTCTGCCTTACTTTCACGGGGTGGTAGTCGAGGCAGTGCTCGCAATGGTTGTGGAGGTCGTGGTTCACGCGACGGCACTCGTGGTGGTGGTCGAGTTAGTGGTCGTGGCGACCGAAAGTGTGATCATTGGGGTGGTACTAATCACACAGAACTATACTGTTGGCGCAAGTATGGTAAGCCCAGCTATGCTCATCAAGTTACTGATGGAATTTCTTAAACTTCGACTTCCAGCTCTTTCGCATGTTCTAGTCAGGTGGTTTCCTCGTCTGATTCTCATAATACGCTCACTACTCAGTTGAGTGAGTTTGTTTAGACATTACGCTCTGCTTATACTTCCTATTCCACTGCTACTTTAGCTAACTCGGGTAATATTGCATGTGCTGCTACTTCGTCTCCATCTTGGGTCCTCGATTCTTGTGCCAATTCTCACATGCCCGGTAATCCCTCTCTTTTTTCTAATTTGGCTCGCACTCATCATCATATTGTCTTATAGTTGATGGGTCATCCCGTCCAGTCCATGGTCGGGGCGTTCTTCATCCTAGTCTGTCTCTTTCCTTACCGTCGAGTCTTTATATTCCTAACTTTTCATTCAATTTTCTTTCTATGAGTCGGTTAACTACAACCTTAAATTATTTTATAACGTCTTCTTCTTTCTCTTGTGTTTTTCAGGACCTCCAGACCAAGAAGACGATTGGTTCGGGACATGAGAAAGATGACCTCTATTTTTTGGACATGGATTGCGCGCCTCGTACCACTATCTCTGCCGTGAGTGCTTCTTTTTCTCCCCTACAGTGGCATCTCCGCTTGGGTCATTCGTCTTTGGCCAAACTAAAGTTTACTATTCCTTCTTTGAGTCCTACTCTAGTTTAGAGTGTGAAGCTTGTTAATTTGGCAAGCATCACCGTAGTTCTTTTCTTCGTAGTAGTCATAGTCGTAAGTCTGAATCGTTTGATTTGGTCCATACCGACATTTGGGGTCCTTCGCGTACTTTGAGTTATAATAGATATTTTTATTTCGTTATCTTTGTTGATGATTTTTCTCGCATGACTTGGTTTTTTTTGTTAAAGCAACGATCTGAATTATCTTATGGGTATATACTGTCAAATGCTATCAAATACCTACCTGATGGGCCTGTCGAGCGTCTTAAGGCGCGGTTGGTGGCGAAAGACTATACTCAAACATATGGTGTTGCTTACTTGGAGACTTTTTTGCCTGTGGCTCGACTTAATTCAGTTCGGATCCTTCTATCTATTAACGTTAGTCATTCTTGACCACTATATCAGCTTGATATCAACAATGCCTTCCTTCATGGTTCTCTTTAGGAGGAGGTCTATATGACTTAACCTCCTAACTATATTGTGCCGGGCAGTGAGCATTTTGTTTGCCGTTTACCTATGGCCTGTATGGTCTGAAGCAGTCCCCTCATGCTTGGTTGGATCGCTTCAATTTAGTTGTTCTTACCTATGGTTTTCGGCGCTCCACCTCTGACCATTCTGTTTTTGTCCATCATTCGCATGCTGGAACTATTGTGCTCATTGTTTATGTTGGCGATATTATCATTTCCGGTAATGATGATGCTGGTATTGTTGATTTGAAACGTCATTTGAGTTGGCACTTTCATACCAAGTACTTGGGTGTTCTTTGTTATTTTCTTGGGATTGAAGTTACTCGCTCCTCTCAGGGTATTTTTTTGTTTCAACGAAAGTATGTTCTTGATCTTTTATCTGAGACTGGGTTTCTTGGTACCCGCCCTGCTGATACTCCTATGGATTCTACCGTTAAGCTTGATGCTGAGTCTGACAATTCATTTCCTGATGTTTGCCGCTATCGTCGTCTCGTTGGGAAACTCATTTATCTCACGGTTACTCGTCCCTGCATTACATATGTTGTTGGGGTGGTTAGCCAAGATGTGCATGCTCCTCGCCGGTCTCACTATGATGCTATTTGTCGTATCTTGTGTTATTTGAAGATTGCTCGTGGTCGTGGATTGCTATATCGACCATCTGAGCCTATTGTTGGTTTCAGTGATGCCGATTGGGCTGGTAGCCACTCCGATCGGCGATTTACATCTGGTTATTATTGCACATTTGTTGGTGGAAATTTGGTCACTTGGCGCAGTAAAAAGTAATTTGTAGTCGCTCAATCGATTGCTGAAACTGAGTATCGTGTTATGGCCCACACAACATTTGAAATGATGTGGGTTCGGTCTCTACTTCACGACTTCGGCATACCCACTCCTACTCCTATGCCAATGTTTTGTGATAATCAGGCCACTGTTTTTATTGCTAATTATCCAGTCTTTCATGAGAGGACTATGCATATAGAGGTTGATTGTCACTTCATTCGGGATTTGTTGATGCAGAAATGTATTATCACTCCGTTTATTCGTTCTGATGACTAGCTCGACGACATCTTCACTAAGCCGTTGGCTTGTCCTTCTTTCCGCCACTTATTTTTTAAGTTGGGCATTTTTGACATCTATGCTACAACTTGAGGGGGCGTGTTAGCGTATTAGTTGTACTTTATTTCTCTATTTTAAGGGTATTATTGTAATTATGTGAGGGTTAATTTAATATAAATAGATGTGAGGTGACAGGGGTTAATTAACTTAGTAACCCTAAACTTATTTTTTTTTCTCACAAACCCTAAAAACTAAATCTCTGTATTTCAACTATAATAATTTTCTTTTATTTGTATACCTGCTCTCAGAGGGCTCTGCCTTTTAGCCTGTCCGTTTATGGGCAGCTGCGAGATTTGATTTTGAATCATGGCTATTGATTCGTGTTTTTTTTTTTATTTTTTGTATCAGAAACTTGTATATATGCCTCTTGATTGTTTTGTCTACTTGATCCAGTTAGTTGTAGTAGTTGGTTACTTATTGGCTTGTCTAGCTTAAACATCCTATTTACACCCACAATGCAGGTTGATGATTATAGAGTGAAGGCCCATAAAGAATCAGATTAATTAAAGATACAGAGGCCAGTCATGGATCTCTTTTTACTAGGGTGGGGTTTGGGTTGTGACATATGCTATGATTAATATATAAAAGGGAAACCTAGTTTCACGAGGCTCGCGCATTGCATGCAAGGTCTGGGAAGGGTAGTATAGAACCCTATGAAATTCAAAAGAAAGTTCTCTAAGACTAATATAAGATGATCAGTGTTTTATTGCAGGATGTTGGGGAGTATAGAGATAAACGAAATTGTATATTAGGGTTACATCAATCCAATAAAAATTAAAAAATGTCATGTAATAATTTCTATTTCCTAACATTATTAGACTGGACAGAATTTTTGTTGGTTTTGCATTCTTAATTGGAGACATATATGAATATTGACAATGATCATTGTATGCTCTCAGACACATCAGAGAAAAATAATATTCCTATTAGACATGCATTTTCTATTATTTTTTACTCAAATTTTCTGATCTCTCATTATTATCTGATGTTTTAAGTGTTACGTTTGATCTAATTACTGCAGGTGATCCTGTATGCTGCTATTGCAATGCTGCTTATATTTCCTTTTGATATTTTTTATTTGTCATCTCGCTACTTCTTATTGAGGACTCTTTGGCGGATAGTGTTCCCATTGCAGGCAAGTTAATAGTTTTCTGTACATAAGGCATTGTGCTTGGTGGTACTCCAATTAATTTTAGTACATCTGATGATTTTATCGCGAATCTTTGGAAATTTGGGAGGCAATTAATATACATGCTTTTGGATTCATCAGCCAGTTAATTGAGGTCACTGGAAGATAGAAAAACTAAAACTTATTTATCTTCTTTCATTCCCCAAAGATCTGACTAGTTCTGCTCTCTTTGAAGAAAATACATGGTTAATGGGGTTAAACTACTGAATAATTTATAAGTAGATGGATTTTCATAAAAATAGGTTGGACCTTTTATTCTAGTTGTGTTTGTGTTCAACACAATTCTGTTGAATATTTATATGGTTACCATGGCAGATATATACAAGTTGGGCAGTGTTATGGGTTCCCAGTCTGGTAAAGTCTCTTGGTAGGGATTCAAGAGACCTAGAGCGATTAGGTCGGACTCCATTCAAGTTTTGCAGTATTGTGGGTCCCTTGGAATGGGTTGAAAACCCCCCCCCCCCCCCCAAAAAAAAAAAAAAAAAGAAAGAAAAAGAAAAATGAAAACCATTCCCCAGTATAAAAAAACATGGTCACTTCTGATAGCATATGCGCACACATGTACACTAGAAGTTTTGCAAACAATGTGTCACTTGTCAACTATGACAACCTTGTGAGATTTGACTCTATAACTCCTCAATGATGGAACTCGAGGAGATGTTAGTCATTGGCTTGCTTTGCAATTCACCCTGCTCAGTTGCCAAGAATATCATAGAAGAAAATGATTTGTGAGAAAAGTAAAGTTCAGGAAAAGAAATAAAAACAAAAATTAATGTGAATTTATTTTCTATTAACTGTTTAGTTTGCAAGAAAATTTGTAAAAAACTTAGTTTTCAACTTTCTCACGATGCATAATCCTACACTTCTTGCATGATATGATTTGAGGAAAAATGTTTTCTCCAGGAAAACTATTATTGTGGGACCCATGTTTTCCTAAGACAACCGAGCACATATGCAGAAAGTAAAACCTTTATTTTTTTCATTTTCCTTTCTTTTTCCGTCAACTGAATGCAGACTAGGTTGTCCTTTTCGACAAGTGCGAAAGAGCTTGCCAGCTGTTAATCCTGGAAACTCATAAATTAAGATGCTAAGGATCCTATAGGGGTCTTGATAAATTATTTTATCTGTTGTTAGTGATTTTAACTTTGGGATTTGTTTGGCTGTTATCATGATTATTCTGAGCTTAATTTCCCTTTGCTAAGGGTCCTATTGGGGCCTCAATAAAATAATGCTTATCCGTCTTCATTGATTTGAACTTTGGGATTTACTTGGTTGTTATCAGGATTTATTTAGAGGTTGATATTCTTTCGGTGAATACAGGCAATAACATTTGCTGATTTTTTCTTGGCTGATATTTTGACCTCCATGTCAAAGGTATGCATCCCATGGGCTATGTAATTGTTATCCGAGTCTCTATTAATTGATTATAGTCATAGTGTGACACGCATTATACAAGTTCTTTTCAATGTTGTACCATTGAGTTTGTTTTAACATTCTGTCTGAGTCACATGTCGAGCAAGATTATCCAAGTATCTAAATTCTAAAGGATTATGATCATAGCTATCATAAAGGTACTGATTGATGAATCCAGTGTTCCTCTCCTGAGGTTGGTCTTAATAGCCACTTAAGAGTTAAAAAATCTAGATGGGTTTGATTGTTCCAGTGGTTCAACCGTCATGATGGTATCATCCAAAAATCTAGATCGGTTTGATTGTTCCTGAGATTGTTCTTACCAATGTTGATCTTCAAATCGGACACAACATCAAAGCAAATCAAAACACATTTCAAGTAGCTCAGTTGCTCAACATTCACCTCACAAAACATAATGGTATCATCCAAAAATAGCATGTGGGAGATCTCCACCACTTCCCCACCACTCCCGCTAACCGAAAAACCTCTAATCGTCCCGCCTTGGATAACCCTATTGATCAATCTACAGAGGGTTCTATCATCATAATAAACAGAAATGAGGATTGAGGATCGCCTTGCCTCAGACCTATGAAACTTGGAAAGAAACCCGATGGGAATCCATTCACCAACATAAAGAATCTCACTGTCGATATGCACCAAAAGATTCATTTCCTTCACCTTGAGCCGAATCCCATTCTTTCCAACAAATAAATGAGAAGCTCTCAATTCACGTGATCATAGGCCTACTCAATATCTAATTTACAAATCACACCAAAATCCTTTTCCTTTAATTTGAAGTCTACCAGCTCATTAGCTATCAAGACAACATCCAGAATTTGCCTTCCACCTACAAAAGCATTTTGTGTACCACACTAGTGACAACACTGTCTAGTCTTAAAGCAAAACACCTTGGCAAGCTACTTATAGATGTACCCCACCAAACTAATAGGCCTAAAGTCCCTCAAAAGACAAGCTCCTCCTTTCTTGGGAATGAGAACAATGAAAGCGTTATTCAAGCTCCTTTCTAAAGAATTGTGATCATGAAACTGATCAAACACAGTCATAATGTCCCCCCTCAACAATCTCTATATTGCCTGCAGGAAATCCATAGAGAAACCATCCGGCCTCGGAGCTTTATCACCATTGCATTCTTTAAGAGCAGCCACGTCTTCCTCAGTTAAAGGCTCTTCCAAACTGTCTCTCCTTCGCTGAAATAATTCCAAAAGCTAAGCCACTTAGCCTCGATCTCTTGGAACGAGTCTCAGTGAAAAGATCCTTATTGAATCGTACCACCCCTTGGTGTATTTCCTCCTTGTTCCTTGTTTCTGCCCCATCAACCACCAAACGGCCAATAAAATTATTCTTTCTATGCAAATTGGCCAATCTATGTTTCGATCCTCTTCATCCAAAGGCCCCCCTCTTTTTGCCTCAAACTGATCTCCCCCATAAGAATGACCCTTCCCAACTTTGCCTTGGCCTCCTCCCTAGACAAGATTTCCACCTTAGATAATCCAGAGCTACCTTCTTTCTTGTCTCATCTCTGAATAAGATCCAACACCAAAGTTTTTTCAACATTACATCCCCGAAAACCTCTTTGTTCCACTGCTTGATGTCTGATTTCAAAAGCGTCAATTTCATCGCTACCATGTGACTTGGATCCCCCTCCACCAGATAACTTCCCCACCATTGACTCACTCTCTCCAGAAAGCCATTCTCTTTGAGCCACATATTTACAAAGCAGAAAGGATTCTTCCCGGAGATAATCCCTCCACAATAAAGAAGGATTAGAAGATGATCTGATACCATCACAACCTGACTTACATTATAAAACCTAGTATAAAATCTAGCCTCCCATTCCGACGAAACTAGAAATCTGTCAATTCGAGAAAGATAAGGATCACTTCCATTACTACAAGTAGTAAAATTAACTCCCACAAACGGCATGTCTATCAATTCAAAAGCTGCAATAAACGCAGAGAATTCCCTCATGTGAAAATCACTATGGTTGCATCCCTTTTCTCTCGATCAGGAATGTAACCAAATTGAAGTTCCCTCCAATGAACCGTGGTTTCTCCCACTTTTCCTTGGCAAGGGCAACCTTCACGCATAAATCTCTTCTATCAACTCCTCAATTTCGACCCTACAACCCAGAGAATAACCATTCAAACCCATCTTCCACACTAGTAAAGAAATACGACAAAGAATGGTTCTCTGCAAACACCTCCTTCCTCTCCACCACCCTCCTATCCCACATCACCAAGATTGCTCCTGCAAGGCCAACAACTGGTAGAGCTTCATACCTAACAAACCTCAAACCCCATAGGCTTCTAACAATTTTGTGAGAGATCCTCTCAATTTTTGAATCCTGCACGCAAACCACATCGACCTTCCAATCAACGAATAAGAGCTTTCACCATTGTCCTTTTGTCCGGGTCATTTAACCCTCACCTAAGTAGTATGGACATGGACACACGACACGACACAAATACGCCGACACGTCCATTTAAAAAAAATACAAGACACGATACGTCTGAGATATATTAAAAATTTATATTTTTATATATTTATTATATGTCAAATATACAAATAATTTATTCAGTGGTAATTTCAAATATATAGCATATTACTAATAAAATTAAAAAGCCTTATATTTCATTTTATAATTTTTTCAAAACATATTTGGTTTGTATATTTGTGTTTCAAAGAATGCAAACATTGTTACTATGAAGAAATTCATCACATAAGATGTGTTCGGAGGGTTCAAGAAGTTTCGTTGAAGTGTCCGTCAAGTATCGAAAAAATGTATGATATTATAATTTTTGTTAATTAAGACACGTTTAAAAAGTGTCGGACACAGATTTAGGAATGTTCGAGGACTTTCGGAGGAGTGTCGTGTCCAACACGGCACGCCTCCTTTGTAGAAGTATCCGTACTTCTTAGACCCTCACACATTCCAAGACAATATTTTCAACTTCATTTGAAACCCAACAGTAAAAAGCCTCCTCCTATCAACACTCTCACAGTCTTTCATTGAACTTGACAACTTCTTTAATTCTTGATCCCTCTTCACCTGAGCCAAGCTAGGCTTCTTCCTGGACTTGTTGCACCCGTGGTTGCCCCATTTGTTTTCAATAGCATTTAGCAACTCAAATGTTTGGTCCTCAAAACCTTTGGATGACTGCCCTAGAAAAGAGCTGAAACTTTTGAGCTTTCTTCTTACCCAGTCAGAACCCTGAGAAGGAGAGTCACTCCATGGAAAAGCTGGGCATCCCACTAGCTGCCCATCCCCTGGATTGAATACAGCCAGAGGCTGGCAGTCCTCTGAAGATAAACAATCAAGCTCTCCCTCCCTCGTCATCAAACCCCCACCCAATCCACAATCAATAGCCGCACCCAATCCACAATCACTGGCACTGGCCCCATCCTTATCAATATCTGAGGAAGCCCACCATCTGGGTTCCCCTTCCCCACCCTGTTGTAACACCATAGCCCACTGCCATGTCCCACCCTCTTTGTCCCCCTTGCTCCCTAACATCCTCTCTAACCCTCCGTTAGACCCTTCACTCATTGCATCGACACTACCTCCCTGCCCCATACCACCTGAAACTTCTCCATTCTTAGATTTATAAAAGCAAAAAGAAGCATCAAAGGGAGAAGAGAGTCAAATAGAGAAAGAGGCCCCAAACCTGTTAAATAAGTCCAGTCCAAATTTGGGCTACTGCACTGGTCCATCACTGTTGCTAGGCTTCCCACTAAGGTCAATTGTTGGCTCGCCCACATCTGGAGCCTCTCCACCCTTCAAAGCCCATTTCCCTTTTTCATCCCAACTAAACCTGGGTTTGCACTCTTGATCCTTCCTCGAATTCAAGCCCATTCTTTCCCAGCCCAACTTAAAACCATCCATTTGCCCAATATTCTCCCTCCCTTTCTCATACCTGGATTCAACTGTAACCCACCATTTTTTGAATTTAAAAAAGACCAAATCTAGGCCCACGTGTCCCCCCCTCCCACCTTCATTCTCACGCCCCTGAATGGATTGTTCAACACGCAACGTCTTCTTCAATCTGCGGCAACTACTCTGCAACCCTAACGCCTCTCCCCGTCACGCTTAAGCACAACACAAGGGCTTGCTTCCGACTACACCAATACCGTGTATTGAAAGCGAACTCATACTACCTTCACCCATAGTTGTCAAATCGTGAATCGAATTCTTAATTTTGAGAATCGTGAATTGAATCAAATTGAGAATCGTAAGATTCGAGAAGAATTACAAAGATGATGTTTAAAACACTTTAAATATATGAAATAATAAATAAATTGATATTAACACAAATTATATAATAAGAGTATGATTATGTGATCTAATTGGAATGACATTTACTTTCATCACAAGAGATTTTACCTCAAATCTAACAAAACATAAGATTCTTTAAAAATCATTATATATTCTCTTTTCAAATTCAAAAAATAAACCAAGAAAACTCAAAAAAGTAGAATAAGAGAAAAGAGATTAAATATAAAATACTTTAAAATATATCTTGTATCCTTATTGGTAATTGCTAATGAAGAAAAGTTTAGAAAATATGATGTGAAACAGTTGAGTCCAATGATCAAACTCATATCATATTAAACTATATTTGTTTTACTAAAATAAATAAATTATTGAAAGTAATATTTTTATCTTAAACATCCTAAGCAGATGTATTTTGACATTTTTTTTACCAAAAAGAGAATTAATAAAAAGAGTTAAGAATTTATTGGATCTGCCCGATTCTTATTAAATCCTCTTATCAATAAATGAGTAACAAATTATGCATGTTTATTTTTTATTTTCACAATAAACACATTAAGTTGTATTAATGCAATTCTTGTTAAAAAAAATGTTATATAGGAGGTTCAAAATTAGTTGAATTCATAGTTATCAGAATCTTACGATTCACGATTCAGTTCACGATTCGATTCTCCATTCATGTGTAAATCAATACGAATCTATGAGTAAATCTATTTTGTGATGGAATTGTGATGAATTTTACGATTCACGATTCGATTCACGAGTCTATTCACTATTTACGATTCATGTGATTCTTAAAATTATCAGTTTCAACAA
>JAUTBS010036930.1:0-12562 GCA_032361285.1 Aequorea victoria
TGGATTTTATGGGCTGTTGACCCAAATTATTATGAATGGGATTTTAAGTATTTAAATTCAAGGAAATTAAATCATTAATTAAGCATATAGAAGCTTATTTATGTTTAAGGCTTACTTGGCTTGTTGGGCTAAGGCTCACAATCCATGGCCGGCCACCAATCCCAAATTAGGGCGTGACAATGTTGATGACATGATCTTGAAATCCAAGCAGAAAGAGTAACATGTCAAAATCTTACAAAATTTCTTCGAGAGAATCCAAAAGTACAAGATGTGGCTCAACCATATAAATGCACATTTGGGCGGGTGAACTACTAGGATTCATGATAACTCAATGAGGCATCCAGGTAGACCCAGCTAGTATAAAGACCATCTTAGAGATTGAGCCACCAAAAGATAGAGAAACAAGTTCAAATCTTCCTAGGCAAGATTCAGTATATCAGCAGGTTCATCGCCAAGCTAACCACAACCTGCGAACCAATGTTCAAGCTACTTAGGAAGGAGACGAAGTTCAAATATGATGACAAGTGTAAAGAAGCTTTTAAGGAAATCAAAAGATACCTGCAAAGTCCACCATTGCTAGCACCTCTGGTACACAAAAAACCATTTATTCTATACCTGTTAGTGGCAGAAACTGCAATGGGATGCATGTTGGCGCAAGAGGATAATGATGGCGTAGAAAGGATAATTTACTACCTTAGCAAGAAGATGAAAGGCTATGGGCTAAGTACACTCTATTAGAGAAAATATGTTTGGCACTTATCTAGACCACCAAGAGATTACAATATTATTTGTTATCCTTCTCAAATAGGAAGGATGACCTATTGGCTATAGCTATTAGCCGAGTTTGATATTGTCTTTGTAACCAAAAAATCAATAAAGGGTAGAGCAGTAACAGAATTTATGATCGAAAATCCAAGCAAAGGATAAGAAAGAGAACAATTCAGGTTCCCTGATGAGTAGCTGATGGAGGCCGTAAATGAAACATAGCATATGTACTTTAATGGAGCTTCAAACCATAATGGGTTTGGTGTAGGAATCCTGTTGATAGATCCTGATCGGGCCCACATTCGTATGTTCTTCAAACTCAATTTTGGGGTGTCTAATAACGAAGCAGAATATGAAGCATGCATCACTGGTATGACAATTGCATTGGAATTCAAGATTTTGAATCTCAAAGTAATCGGAGACTTTGCATTAGTCATAGCCCAGTCAAATAAGGAGTAAAAAGTTAGAGAACAAAGGCTCTTACCATACCATGAAAAGTTAGACTCACACATCACCAAATTTGAGCCCATCTCTTTCGTCCAAGGGACTAGAATAGATTTGCGGACGCCTTAGCCACTCTGGCCTTCATGATCCAGATACTGCCAAAAGTAACTATAAGACCGTTAATGATCCAACAAAGAGATTTGCCAATCTATGAAATCAATAGGAGGATGGAAGAAGACCTTGAAGATCTTCCCTAAAATACTGACATCTGGAACTTCATAGAAGAAGGTAAATACCCAGTGGACACAACCACCAAAGACAAAAGGGCAATCAGGCGTCTAGCCTCCCAATTTATCATTTGTGAAGGAAAACTATATAAGAAAGCATACCAAGGAATCCAATTGATCTGCTTCGATGAGAAGATAAGGGGAAAATTGTAAAAGAGGTACATTCGGGAAGCTGGGAACCCCATATGAACGGCCACATGCTAGCCAAAAAGATACTACGCCAAGGATACTTTTGGACCACTATGGAAATAGGCTGCGTAGATTTCGTCTGCCGATGCTGCAAATGCCAAGTCCATGTTACTGGGTATTTGGCCCAAAATCAATGCCGAATGTCCGGACACCATCCCAGAACGTCCGAACGTCCAAGGGTAGTGAACGAGTTTTGGTTTCTGGACCAAAACGTTCGGACGCTGGTGAGAACGTCTAAACGTGCGTCCGGACGTGGGACAAAATGTCTGAATATTATTGTCCAGTATGTTTATAGGGTTAGAAATGTCCGAACATCGGGACCAGCGTCTGAACGCTGCCGCGCGAGAGGCATGCGCAGATAAGGATTTTAGGAGGATTTTTTGAAAACCTATTGATTTTAGGTTTTCTCCTAAACTCCTATAAATATAGGTCCTATTGTAATCAGGTTAATAATGAGAAATATAAGTGTGTAATACCAAAGAGAACTCTATGAGAGTCGTGTTCTCAGATTGAGAGAGAGGTAGAAAGAGAGAGACAGAGTGGAGAGATTCTCTAGTTTGAGAGTAGTGTAATCTTTATTGTCATGTAGTGGATTTATATCTCCCAGTCTGTCGATATAGGCGGTCAGCCGAACTATGTATATCTTTGTGTTGTTCTAGTTTATTCTTATTTTATGTTATGTGATTCGTTGACATATATTATGGTTGGATCATTGCGGTGTATCTATTGTTCTTGTTTGGATCAACGTCGTTCGTATTTGTGGGCAAATTGCTTTCACAGCCTAACAATTGGTATTAGAGTCTACGATTATAGCAGTTGTTCACTCATTTCCGATAGGGAAGATGATCACCAAATATGAAGTCAAGATGTTGAACGGGAAGAAGATTGGGCATCTCTACAGACTGATAGGGAGCACAATGGTAGGTGGAGCAATACCTACATCACCAGCACAGTCAGGCGACTGTGAGACGAGTTCAGAGCAACGACAGAGGTGGCTAAAAGAACAGAAGAATAGAGATAAAAAGACCTACAAAGCACCAGTCAGGAAAGTCTTGGAAGATGGATTTTCTCTAATCACGGGTAGTGAGAAATCCACTTCAGACAGGAAAGCTACAAGTAGTCCAGGCATGATGAAAAGGCTAGTAGCTGAGTTAGAGAAGATAGAAGAATGTGGAGCACTCTCACCCATAATAAGAGATGCAGCTTTGGGAAACATCGTACGTTTTCACAGGTTTGATAGATTTTGTGCCAATATGGAGATTATTGGGTTTTTTTCCTAAAATTAATGCCCAACGTCCGGATGCCATCCCAGTACGCCCGAACCTCCGAGGGCAGTCAATAAGTTTTGGTTTCTAGATCAAAACGTTCGGATGCCGGTGAGAACATCCAGACGTGGGACAAAACATCTGGACGTTATTGTCCAGTATGTTCGTAAGGTTACGAATGTCCGGACGCCGAGACCAGCGTCTGAACGCCGCCGCGCGAGAGGCATGTGAAGATAAAGATTTTAGAAGGATGTTTTAGAAACCTATTAATTTTAGGTTATCTCCTAAACTCCTATAAATACAGGACCTATTGTAGTTGGTTAATAATGAGAAATATAAGTGTGTAACACCAAAGAGAACTCTATGAGAGTCGTCTTCTCAGATTGAGAGAGAGGCAGAAAGAGAGAGGCAGAGTGCAAATATGCTCTAGTTTGAGAGCAGTGCAATCTTTATTGTCATATAGTGAATTCATATCTTCTAGTCCATGGATGTAGGCGGTCAGCCGAACCACGTATATATTTGTGTTGTTCTAATTTTGCGTTCTGTGGTTCGTTGACATATATTGTGGTTGGATCATTGCGGCGTATCTATCGTTCTTGTTTGGATCAACGTTGCTCGTGTTTGTGGGCAAATCGCTTCCGCAGCCCAACACATGCAACCTTAATTCACGTACCTCTAAGCCAATTATACAGTCTCACAGCCCCGTGGCCATTTTCCATCTGGGGAGTTAATGTCATAGGAAGGATCACACCAAAAGCCTCTAATAGACACGAGTACATCCTGGTGGCAATTGACTATTTCATCAAATGGGTCAAAGACGCATCTTTCGCAGTTTTGAAAGCCTCTCATGTTGCCAAGTAAATCAAGAACAATATAATCTTCCGCTACGGAGTACCAATGAATTAGTTTTTGATAACGGGTCCCATTTCTGAGAAGAAGTTGGCAAACTCTTAAAAAAACACAAGATCACTCGACACAGGTCTTCCCCGTACCGACCTTAGACTAATGGAGTCGTGGAAGTAGCAAATAAGAATGTCAAGAACATCCTGCAAAAGATGATAAAAACTTACAAGGATTGGCCTGAAAAGCTATGATTCGCCCTTTAGGGATACAGGATTTCTGTTCGCACATCTAAAGGGACCACACCTTACTCACTCGTCTATAGGATAGAGGCAGTGATACCCATAGAGGTCGAAATACCCTCACTCTGAATTCTGACAGAATGTGGAGTGTCAGAAGAAAACTGGTTGAGAGAAAGACACGAGGAGCTGGCATTAAAAAATCACGTGACATACAACCGAGCATTCCATAGAAAATCACAACCTCAATGACCATTCGACCCACAAATCTCAAAATTCAGCCCACAAAAATTTTCTATGCAACCCAACACATTCAAATTCAACAAAACCCACATAATCCAACAAAGCACATTTGTCCCTTATATAGCACACCACATTACCCACTTGCACCACACATAACATACAATATGGCACACAAGACAGGTCATGGACACTCCACCAAACATATGATCCAACACTCATCCACATGCTCAAATAAACTAACCCACCACCAGAGTCTCCAAAATCTCAACATCACCATCAAAAGAAATCAAATGCCCCGAAAGATTTATCACAAAAAGCATGAAAATTCCTTTGACACATTTCAACAAACACTTGATATACATACTCTCAACACCAAGATAAAATGTCCAATTTCTACATATTTCAATCCAACAAGTATATATACCCAAAATCCAATAATGATACATGGCACAAGTCAAAAAAAAATCAATATCTAATAACAATCCATGAACAAATCACGTCAAACATGGCAAAATTCTCACTTCCAACCCAACATTCAATAAAAGAGCATTCATGAACATTCAAACCCTAACCATGGCCAACACATATTCAAGATCACAAATCAATCCAAATTTTCAAATAATCAATGTATTCAAGCAACAAAAATAAAGAATCACTCACCGAATTGTTGTAAGTGGGGTGAGATAAATGATTTCCGACATCCCATAAGAGGAAACCTTCCTCAAATGCATCTTGCCCCAAAATGAACGAACCAATCGAAGGTCGGGTGAAAGGATGAACACGACTCTCGAAATTATATTCCTCCTCCTAGCTCCCGGTGGAAGACATTTTCAAAGATCTTGAGAATGGATGATGCTAGAGAGAAGTTGGAGAGTTTGGGGAAAGTCTAGAATGAAGAAAAAGAGAGCAAAATTCAAATTTTAAACCCCCACCAACTGAGTCAACTTAGATCCGAAAAAATAAAATAAAATAAAATATTTGGCCGGATCGGCGTTCCACGAGAACCAGACCAGCCAACCAAGGTAGTCGTTCAGCACTTTATGCCGAACCGGCCTTCCCTCTGGGCCAGACCTCGTTTTCTAATTTTGTCCATTCCGGTGTTCAAAGGCTCGTCATTCACACCCTAAATTAAACCCGAACAATCTTGAAAATGTCTCATTCTGAAACCTTACAATCCAAAGCTCAAAATTTGAAAACTCAAAAATGAATCCAAAACTCAAAAGTCAAAATTCAAAAATCTAAAAGTTCAAATCCGAATTTGAGATTCGAGATTCGAAACTCAAATTCAAACTCGAACTCAAAAATCAAAAGTTCAAAAAGTTAAATTCAAATTCGAGATTCAAGATTTGAAAGTTGAATTTAAATTCAAACTCAAAGCTCAAACCCAAAATTTAAAATTCAAATCCAAACTCAAACAGTCCCCTAAACCTTAAATTCAAACTCAATTTGGTCCCCCAGGCTTTAAATGGATTTTTCAAATAGTCCACCAGACCATAAACGGTTCTTTCAAATGGTCTCCCAAATCTTAAACGGTTCTCTCAAATGGTCTCCTAGACCTTAAAGTCAAATGGTCCCCCAGATTTTAAACGGTTCTTTGAAACAGCCCCCCAGACCCTAAATAGTTCCCCTCGAATGGTCTCTCATACCCTAAATGGTTCCTTCAAATGGTCCCCCAGACCTTAAACGGTTCCCTCAATTCATTCCCTCACAACCTTAAACTCATGTTTTCTTGCTTTATTCCATCATGTCTACATTTCCCCATGAACTACGCTAGTCTGATCCCTTACAAAGGGGTACCTAGGAAGCTCAACAAAGTCAGGGTATAACCACATTTTATCATGTTTTGCTTATTTTTGCCTAGGTATTAGTACCATGACAAAAAAGGCTTATCTTTAGTCTTTAACATTAACTCATCCAGACAAGTTACAGGATGAGTTTTGTCAAAGAGGAATATCTGTAGACACCCTGTTCTATTAGACCCTAATACTTAGGACCATCATTATGATTCGAGCCCGATGATGATAAAAGCAAGAGACATACACGTTGAATACTAAGTCAAGAGAACTGAATTTTCTATCATTTAGAGGACCGAGGTCTTCCCCCCTATTCAAAAAATTCCTAACCAATTTTAATCTAAAAATTTCCCCAAACACGCCCTTCAGCCCGAACCTTTTCTGAAATATTTTAAATTTAAAAATAATTTCAAGAAAATTCAAAAGTTCAAAATTAGATTTTAAAAAAAGAATAATTGTTTTTTGAGAGAAAATTCAAAACTCTTTTTTAATCAAAACCTTTTAAAAAAAAATCATAAAATATCTTTTTAATCAAAAAGATTTCAAAATAATAAAGTAGAAGAGTTTCACGGGCTTCAAACTTTTCCAAACAATAAAATTTTCGGAAAAAAAAATACATTGAGATTAGGATTCCTTTTTTCAATAATTATCCAAAAAATACAAAAAAAAAACTCAGAACCCCCCATAAATGTTGGAGCAGCCTAAACCCCCCGTGGGAGGGCCACGGTTGGCCAAACAGTCCCTTTAAGAAAGTTGAACCAGCTTTCTCCCCTGATCCCAGCTTTTTGGCGATATTCTGTGATTCGAGCTTATCCTGGCCCCTGAGACCTATCTAGAGTCCAAAATATCATCAAAGGACTCTGGAATTGACTCATCGGACTCCTCTATATATACAAAGACTCTCCTAAGATTCGAGGGCGTGTTAAAGGTAGCTAAAAACTCCCGGTTAATCGCATATTCTAAATTATTCTCTGAAATCGCCAGCCATCTGAACTCGAAAAATTCTAAAATCTTAGGTTTTTCCAAGTTTTCAAGTCTAGAAACCATCTAACCCAACGAACCCGTGACACTTAATCCGAGGTCAACGGCTCGATTGACGTAGTATTCAGCAACAAATTCTAATACATGAAAAGTGAGGGCGATCGACGGATCATATGGGCGAATTTTCATATTTCACGTTTGAACATACTTTTTCTCTATTTTCTCTATTTTTAAAGCTCATATAAGCGATCTATGTTATAAAATGACTAAATAGGCGTTCTTTTTTGAATATTTCATATTTTCAGAGAAATAGTGATTTTTAGCCTGATATGGAAAATGATTGATAGTTGATCCGTCATTTAATCGCCTTATAATATGATCGTCGTTTCTCAGTGTTTTCTATTTTAATCTTCATTTTGTACATGTGGGTTGAATGTGGCTGTTTTAAAATTTAAAAACTACTTAGTGAATCGTTGGCTCTCGTTGTTGTATTTGATTTTTTCAATTTTTTTGAGTTATGTAAATAATAGGTTAGTTGCGAGCAACGATTCGTTAGGTATTATTACAAATTCAAAACATTCACATTGCTGTTGTTTTTCATTTTCATTTCTCCATAATCTTGTGTGATTTGAGTTGCGTGAATTATCTCATGAACGTATGATTGATGGATTGCAAATGGCGAGATGATGATAATTCTTATAAACGTGTGTCCGGACTTTAAAATCTTCCAAATAATAGCTTTGTCATCAAAAGAGGAGGATTATTCACATTGAATAATTTTTATGGAAAATCAAGCCATTTTCTCAATAATAATCAAATCAAGAGTCTTTTTTAAGAAAATATGTTAATTATTCATGTTTAGAAATAATTGAAAATCCTAAAAAGATGGATAGGTATTCGATCAATTCCAGATTCTTAGGAATTTTATTTTTAATCAAAATTATTCTGTAAGAAACCGTTCTCAATCAGACCACCTTTTTGAAGACAAATAATAAAACCTAGAAATGAGGAAATGAACCTATAATTTTCAAATTCTTAGAGATTTCGTCGAAACTGCCTCTTTTCCTAAACTGTTTTTTTTATTTGTTTATTAAAACTCCCTAGAGGAGATTCTTGAGGCCGTTCTCAAGCCTTAGGATAATTTTTAATAAAAATGATCAGAAAAATAAAATGTTGAGTTACCCCTTATGCGGATAAGCTATCCTCGCTATATAATATGTTATCCACCAGTTAGGATAAGGATATCTCTATCTAAGGATAGAATATTCTTATTCTAATTTTGAATTATCTAATCTCCACTATTTTTATCTTATTTTAACTAATATTTATGCATTTGGGCTTAATTGGACTTAATTATAAACTAATGATTGATGAGTAAAGACTGGCATAATTGTCAGGCGATGTGGGTGCCTAATCCCTTTCCCATTTCGTAGCTTAGCCCCCAAACAAAGTTCTTTGGTAATAAAGGGGTTAGAACTTATCTATAATAGAGTTATTTCGAGAATACGCTTCTTGGTTCTTAAAACTAAGTGGCGAATCCTGTTTCAAAAAGAACATATGATTTTTGATCTCTACCTATGTGGAAAAATAAAAAAATAGTCAATTGGATTCGATGTAAGCTTTTTAAAATAAAATGAATACATTAACTCGTGGGCTTTGGAATAAAAAAGCTAGTTGATCATTAATTCATGGTTTAAGTGGGTATAGATCTGGCTCAAAGGATTTGGTGAGAGCTAGCCTGTAGAAACTGTATCGTCATGTCCCGATATCGATAAAAAAAAGATGGGCCTTCTGGCTTCCATCCGAGAATCATTTCTGGCCCGCTCACACCCTGACATGTTGTCTAATGAGCGATGTTCAACAACAATGCTTATTGCATTTCTTGCTATGAATGTTGCTGATACTAGAGCTAACCGCTATATCGTGAGTTTCCTCAACATTACAAATGGTGTCAGGCTATAAAGATATGGGTAGCAAGGGTGAGCCACCATAAAGTTGGAAGGATTCACACAGTCGCATCATATGAAGGGCATAAGTTTTACTTACAGATTTTACTTAATCATGTGAGAGGACCAAGATTATTTATAGAACTCTTGACAATTGATGGAATTGCTTACCCAACATTCAGACAAGAGTCTCAAAAGCGTGGTTTAGTAGAATATGAGTGTAGTATTCGACAATGTCTAGCTGAGGCATCTGTAGACACCCCATTTTGTCAGACTCTAATACTCGGGCTCGTTAGTATGATCAGAGCCCAATGATGAAAGTCAGAGACACATGCGCCAAATACTAAGTCAGAAGAATCAAATTTTCCGTCATTTAGAGGACCGAAGTCATCCCGTCTTTTCAAAGACCCATTTTCTTTTTAAAGCCAAAAATCCATAGCCTTGCTTTAATTTCAAAATACGTCCCAAAAACCCAAAAATATTTTTTTTAAATCCCTAGCCATGTTTAAATCCAAAATATTTTTAAAAAATTCCTAACCAATTTTAATCCAAAAATTCTCTCAAAAACACCCTTAGGCCCAAACTTTTTCTGAAATATTTTAAATCTAAAAATGATTTCAAGAAAATTTAAAATTAGATTTAAAATAAAGATGAATTAATTCAAAAAATATCGAATTCATTTTTTAAAAAAATCAAAATATTTTTCAAAGAAAAGTCTAAAATATTTTTTTTTAAATCAAAAGAATTTAAAAATAATAAAATAAAAGAGTTTTTCGGGCTTGGGACTCTTCGAAAATGGATGAATTTTCAGAATATTAGAGTTCCATAGGATTGGAACTCTTATTTTTCTATGATTATTTCAAAAAATGCAAAAAAAAAAGATAATAAATAAAAAAAACATGGACCCCCACCATAAATGTCAGCCCGGCCTAGACTCCCTGTGGGAGGGCCACGATTGGCCAGACCAGCCTTCTAGGAAAGCCGGATCGGCTTTTGTTCCACAATTTGATCTTATCCCAACCCCTGAGGCCTATCCGAAGTTCGAGATATCGTCGATTCATCGACCTCCTTTATATAAACAAAGACTCTCCCGAGAGTCACGAACGCGTTCAAAGCAGCTAAAAATCACCACTAGTCGAATATTCTGAATTATTCTATGAAATCACCCGCCACCAGGACTCGAAACGGTTCGATCGACGTAGTATTCAGTGATGGATTCAAAAATAATAAAAGTGAGGGCAATTGCCGGATCATACGGATGAATTTTTAGATTTCACATTTGAAGGTATATTTTTCGTTATTCTCCATTTTGTAAAGTTCATATGAGCGCTCTACGTTATAAATCGACTAAATAGGCGTTCCTCTTCGAATTTTTCAAATTTTTAAGGAAATCCTGATCTCTCGCCTAAAATGGATAATGATTGATCGTTGATCCGTCATTTAGTCGCCTTATAATTAGATCGTTGTTTCCTTTCTTTTTTTGTTAATCTTCGTTTTGCGTACATGGGTTGAACATGGATGTTTTAAATCTTAAGAAAATACTTAGTGAATCATTGGCCCTCGTTGTTGCAACTGATTTCTTTCAATTTTTAGGTTATACAAATAATACGCTAGTTGCGAGCAACGATTCATTAAGTATTCTTACGAATTCAAAACATTCACATTATTATTTTTTATTTATTAGTTTTCTTTTTCTTGTGATTTCAAATGATTTGAGTTTTATGATTTATCTCGTGAATGTATGATTGATTGATTGCAAATGGCGAGACGATGATAATTCTTGCAAATGCGCACCTGAACTTGAAAATCCTCCAAACTGTAATTTTGTCACCAAAAGAGGAGAATCATTTCTTTTTAATGAGTTTTACGAAAAATCACATCATTTTGTCAAAAATAATCAAATAAAGAATTTTTTTCAAGAAAAGACAGTAATCGCCTATTGTTAAAATAGTAGAAATACCTAAAAGGATGGATAGATTGTCGATCAATTCTGAATTTTTAGGAATCCTTTTCTTAATTAAAATCACCCCCTTTATGATGAAACTCATCTCAACCAAACCACTCCTTTTTATAAATAATTAATAAAACTTAAAGATGAGGATAAGACCCTATCCTTTCCAAATTTTTAGGATTTTGTTAGATCCACCTTTTTTCTTAAACCTCTTTTTTATTTGTTTATTAAAAACTCTCTAGAGAGGATCACCGGGGTCCTTCTCAAGCCTTAGGGTGATTTTTTAGTAAAATAATCAAAAAGTAAAATGTTAGAATGCCCCTCTCACGAATAAACTATCATCGATATAGGATACGTTATCCACCAATTGGAATAAGGATATCCCCATCTAAGGATAGGTTATTCCCACTCTAATTTTGGATTATCTAATCTCTGCCATTCTTGTCTTATCTTAACTGAAATTCATGCATTTGGGTTCGATTGGACTTAATTATAAACTGATGATTGATGAGTAGAGTCTGGCGTAATTGCCAAGCGAGGTGGGTGCCTAATCCCTTTCCACTTCGTACCTTAGCCCGCGAGCCAATTTATTTGGTAATTAAAGGATTGGGCCTTATCTATTATTGAGTTATTTCGAGGAACGGTTCTTGAACCTTAAAACCAAGTGGCATCTCATGTTCAAAAAAGAATCTATAATTTTTTTATCTCTAACTATGTGAAAAAATCGAAAAATAGTCAATTAGATTCGATGTGAGCTTTTCAAAATAAAGTTAATCCATCGACTAGTGGGCTTCGGAATAAAAAAGGCTAGTTGATCATTAATTCATGGTTCGAGTGGGTATACATCAGGCTAAAGGGATTTGGCAAGATTTAGCCCGTAGGAGCCGTATCCTCATGTTCTGATATCGATAAAATAAAAATAAAATGGGCCTCCGGGCTTCCATCCAAAAATATTTTTTGGCCCGCTCACACTGGCGACTCCACTATGGACCACAGGAGGGCTAAACTCCAAAGCAATCATTGGTTCATTTTTAAGCCCGTTGGGCCTTCATATCATTTGCATTTTAGGTATCTTTTGCCCTACAATCCTCGAATCCTCCTCAGAGCAACCTCTTGCATCTAGGCCACTTTCTCAGGCCTCGTACCCTTTGGGTATATCGAAAGGGAGTCAGGGTTACATCGATCAGATTTTTCACCGTTCACACATGGCTTGCTCCCATGCCGACGGTTGATGGATGGTGCACCCTCACTTTCTCGCCCGAGAAGGATAACCCATGACTACTCGACTTTAGTCCATATAGATAAAGCCTAGAACTTATCCAATAGGACAGGGAACCTTATCTTAAGATCATATGCTTATCTAGTATGCTTAAAGCCAATTCGACAAATTTAGAGCTTATCCGATATACTTTATGCCTGTCAGATAAACTTGGATCCTATCTTATACGCACTAATGTCTATCAGGTGAGCCTAAAGCTTATCTCGTATACTTAAATGCCTATCTGATAAATCTAAAGTTTATCCGGTAGGCCTAAGATATACTTAGTATCTATCATCATAAATTGAGAACTTATCTGAGAACTTATCTCTTATGCCTCAATGCTTATTCGATAGGCCTA
>JAUTBS010037041.1:0-14013 GCA_032361285.1 Aequorea victoria
ATTCGGGTGTGTCCGGTGACCTTAACTGGAATCGTATAGGGAACAAACTCAGGCGCCAACCTGTGGCAACTCTATTTTCGAGATTGGATCCAAGGGCCAAGATGGCCCGAGTTATGATGTGGCATTGATACTTTATATATGCATAGGCTGTTCCTGTTGCACTGGATTGATTATTTCCACTCCTGTATGAGCATGTCGTCTTTATCATATTATTGTGATAGAGATATTATTTGAGGACACTTCGGATGTCCATTTTTATAATTAAATATATATATTTTCAAAAAGGAACGAAAATGAATTGAAATGAAATGAATTGATGGTTTATGTTTACCCTTTTGATATTACTGTATATACCATGCCATGTTATGATTTTATATACAAACTATTTGTATCTCCTATTTTAGAACGGTATTGTACTATGCATGATTCTATTCACCAGTTTATACTGATGTTGTACCATAAAACATTTTAGGTATCCAGTGAGATGAGATCTAGTTGATGGACTGCTGCGTGGGATCCAAGTTATTGACTTCTAGAACATTTATCATATTTGCTTCTGCATTTGTTTAGTACATTTTATCATTGTTACTGTGACATTATTATGATGAGATTTTGGGCTATTTGACCCATTTATGTTGAGATCGGATTTAATTAATGAAAATTATTATTGTTTTAGCATATAGTTAGCTAATCTTGATTTAAGGCTTTCTTGGTTTGTTGGGCCAAGGCCCATGAACCATGGCCAGTCACATTTCCCATTTTAGGGCGTGACACTGTCCTTGTCTATTTTTCTGTCCCTGTCCCTCTTCTTATTTCTTCTTCTGCTTCTGTTCTTGGTTTTATTCCTGGTCTTACTTCTGTCCCTATTCCTTCTGTTTTTGATCTTGCCTCTATTCCCATTACAGATCCTGTTATTGATCCGGTACTCCCTAGATTCCCCTCTAATTCCTCTTTTAGTTTAGTCGTGTCTGCTTGTTCTACACTGTTATCTAGTAGGGTGCCAGAAATAGAGAGGTCATCCTCATTAGGGTCATTCCATCCCACACTTTCGTCAAACTGATCATCTGTGCATTCATCCTCTGATTCATCTGATGAGAGCCATCCATCATTGCCTGTGTCTATGTTTGGGTCATAGGAGGCCAACGCCACATGCACCTCCTTATTGGCTGCCATATTATCCCATTCCTCTAGTATTTATTCTGCATCCTCGAGCTTTTGTAAGTTATTTTCCTCCACGTATAGGGTCCCTTCTGCATCCAGAGAGCACAAAAAGTTCCCTTCTGGGAGAGGTGGACTTGGTCTGGCGACCCCTTTTGGGTAAATGTAGATGCTAGGATTATAGCAGGGTGAAGCCATATGGATATGGTTTAGGTTCCGAGGGGGTGGGTTTATGTGGTTCAACAGTGGATTGGTAGTAACATTAGGCTTGGCCGCCGTTGGGGGCGGGATCACCTTATTGTTAATCAAATCCTGAATCTGGTGCTAAAGTTTCATGCAGTATTGGATGGCATGCATAAGCATCTGATGGTATTCATAGTATGCATCAGGGTTATAACTGGATGGAAGTGAATGGGGAAGAGGCATTGGAGCGAGGGTTCTTAGGTGCCCTTTCTCTAACAACCTCGGGAACAACACGGAGAGCAGAACATTTAACTCATTGAATACTCTCTGGAAAAATGGAAATGCAAATGGAGGCCTAGCCGGCCTTGGCTGAGGGTTGAATGACTGACGGTTGAATGGCTGAGGGTTAAAAAGGTTTACTTCTGCAGCCCTTGGCATGTTATTGTTGAGCAAATTTTGGTTAGCCTAGTTGGTTGGGTAGCTGTTCGGGTTCTGATAGTCCTGACCTTGGTAGTTTTGACCTTGATAAGGCTTTCGGGGCATTGGGTGACTTGAACCTAACTCTATCTTGACTTTTTTCCTCTCAATTTCTCCTGACTAGAAAGCATCCTCAATTTGGATATCTGCATCAAACAACTGCTCAAAAGTCATGAGCGCTTAGACGATGAGGTACTTTCAAAGTTAGGGCTGTAAGTTCTTTACTACCGTCTAGACCAGTTTTTTCATTGTAGGCCGGTTGCTCATCTTAGCTGTTTTACCCCTCCAATGGGTCAGGAAGTCAACAAAAGCTTCCCGGGGTTCTGTTTGGTAGTTTCTAGCTCCCTTATGGTTACGTCCAGCTGGACGTTATAGTTATACTGCCCGACAAATGCAGTAGCGATGTCTTCCCACGTTCTTATTCTGGTGGCTTCTAAGGTTACAAACCAACATTGAACAGCCCTTAAAAGGGACCAGTGGAAGAGTTGTACCTTTAACTGGTCATCGATGCCCATGGGAAATAAGGTACCGACATATATTCGTAGGTGGATCCTAGGATCTCCGATACTGTCAAACTTTTCTATGTCCGACATCTTAAATTTCTCAGGCAATTTGGCATCGAGAAACAAACAGAGTCCTTCAACATCAAGCATGTATTCATTGACTCCTCTAGCTTTCCTCAATACCTTTTCCAACCTGTCGCTCTTATCAAATAGCAAGACCTCCCGAGCCAAGGTCGGATCTAGTATAACAGCAGTAGTAGTAACAGCAGTAGCAGCTGGCAGGACAACATTAGGAATATCAGCAGCGAGTCTATTTTCCAGGGGATCTGTGTCGCACTATTCGTCATTCTAGAGTTGGTTTTTGACTATTTTGTGCTGTGGATTTCTCAAAACCTGATTCACCTGAAGGGCCCGAATTTCTTCTTGGCACTGAACCTAGGCCTGGGTTTGCTCTTGGAGCTGAGGGTCATGCCTTCCAAAGCTTGTTTCATATCTAATAGAGTTTGGATCAATAAAGCATTCGTCGCAGCATTTGTATTGCCATCTGCTGCCATCGTAGTGCTTTCTAGATTGGAGTCTAATCTTTTGAGTCTTTCACTCGGCAACCGAATCCAGATGGGTAAAATGTCATAGCTTAAGAAGCAATGATAAATCCTAATAGAGGAAGAGATGGGAAATGAATCAGATCGTAAGACATTATAGCTCGTGACGATCCTACGAGAAGAGCAAAAGGTAAGAAAACGAAGCTATAGCAAGAAAAACAAACGGGTGACAAAGACCCGACGAACAAGCCCATAGTAATCCCAAAAAAATAACAAAAAAAAGGTTGTGGGTAATAATACCCGGCTTAAACGGAAAAAAAATCGCGGAGCCTCAACTTGACAGCTCGACGATAAAGGAACTCAAGATTTCTTCGAAAAATCCTGAGCAAGAGAAACAATGGTGCGGGTGATAAAACCCAGCTTAAAATAAAAAGGGCATCGAGATGCTAAATCTCTAGGCCTAAGAGAGGGTTGCAGGAAAAACTCAACTTAAAAGAGCGTCGGAACTGTCTCAATGCCTCGGGATTTGTGAAGATCCCGAATAATGGTATGAAAAGGTGAGGGTGCGGCCAGGCTTATCCGATGAGACCTAAATCTCAAACGGCAAAAGAAAATGCAAAACAGGGCGTGGGACAATACCGACTTACCCTATGAGAAATAGGATGAGAGCAAGGCTCGACTTATCCTAAGAGAGAGATACTGGAAAAACCCAGCTTATCTGTCGAGACTCTGAATCTCGAACGACAAAGAAACGAAAGACCAAGGGCGCGGGACGATACCGACTTACCCTCTTCGTCGAGATTCTGAATCTCTATGGCCAGAGAAAAAAAGAAAAATACGAGCGTGGGACGATACTGGCCTATCTGTCGAGACTCTGAGTCTCTATGGTCAAAAGAAAAAAGGGTGCGGGAGGAGCACGGCTGGTCCGTCGAGACTTATCTCTCTACGTTTGAAACAAAAGAAAAGTTACGAGAAGCCCCTGTTGTTATCTGTCGAGACTCTGAATCTCTACGGCAAGAAATAAAATGGGAGGTTTCAGAAGAGTCACCTTAAACAAAAAAACTTTTCGCCAAGTGGTAAAAAGGGTGCGAGCTTTGCAGCCTGGCTTTTCGTCGAGACTTTGAATCTCTATGGGGAGAAAGAAAAATGGAGGGGAGATGAAGCCCAACCTATTTGACGAGGAGCTGACCTTGTGTGGCAAGGGAGGTCAAGTTGCGGGATGATACCGACTTAACCGACGAGCCGGAGCTCGAATGGCGAAGGCTGTGGGACAAAACTGACTTATACCTTGACAAACTGACACTTGAAAGGGGATGTGGTGCCAAACACTAACTTACACAATTTGTGCGGCGATACCGACTTAATCGATGAGCCAGAGCTCGAACGGATAAGGATGCGGGACAAAGCCGATTTACACCTTGACCAACTAAAACTTGAAAGGGGATGTGGTGCCAAAGACTGACTTACACAATTTGTGCGGCGATACCAGCTTAACGGATGAGTTGGAACTCGAACGGCGAAAGATGCAGGATAAAGCCAACTTACACCTTGATGAACTGACAGTTAAAGGGGGATGCGACGGACCGACTTACACCATAGGGCTATCATCGGGAAGCATCAAGCCACGGCTCGATGACGAGAGAACTGGGAATCTTCTCAAAAAATTCTAGGTGAAAGAAAACAAGAGGGAAAGGCGCAAGACCTAACCAACAAATAGGCTGGACCCTGGCCCAACGACAACAAGACTCGGGATGACCAAAACAAAGGGTTCTAGAAAGAAAGAGACATGGGTCGATAAAAAACAAGCTCTTAACAAAAGAAGAGGTTAGGCCAACAGCCCAATGACTACAAAGGTTCGGGATGAGCTCAGAGGGTCCCGAGAAAAGAACAAAGCACGGGTGGATGAGGCCCGGTCCTAGACACAAAGAAGTGATGTCGAACTCAAAGCCCAACGATTGCAAAGGTTCGGGGCAACCCTGCGGGGTCCCCAAAAAAGAGAAAGAGGCACGGTTTGAAAACCTGGCTCGAAGAAAAGATGAAAGGTTAGGCAACGGCCTAACGGTGTCGAAACGCGGGACAACCACGGAGGGTCCTAAAAAAAAGAAAAAGGCACAGGTTGATGAAACCCAGCAAAAAGAAATGATCAAAGGTTAGGCAATGGCCTAACGGCATCGAAACGAGGGACAACCACGGAGGGTCCCAGAAAAGAGAAAGAGGCAGAGGTTGATAAAACCCGGAACAAAGGAACGACGAAAGATTAGGCCACAGCCTAATGACGTCGAAATGCGGGACAACCACGGAGGGTCTAGGAAAAGAGAAAAAGGAATGGATTGATGAAGCCCGGCAAGAAAAAGTGATGAAAGGTTATCCAATGGCCTAATGGCATCAAAATACGGGACAACCACAAAAGGCTTTTGGAAAGAGAAAAAGGCACGGGTTGATGAAACCCAGCACAAAGAAATAACGAAAGGTTAGGCAATAGCCTAACGAAATCAAAATGCGAGACAGCCACAGAGGGTCCCAAGAAAGATAAAGAGACACGGGTTGATGAAACCTGACACAAAGAAACGATGAAAGGTTAGGCAATGGCCTAATGACATCGAAACACCAGACAACCATGGAGGGTCCCAGGAAAGAGAAAGAGGCATAGGTTGATGAAACTAGGCACAAAGGAACAATGAAAGGTTGGCACCAGCCTAATAGCATCAAAACGCAGGACAACCACGGAGGGTCCCGGAAAAGAGAAAGAGGCACGAGTTGATGAAACCCGACGCAAAGAAACGACAAAAGGTTAGGCAATGGCCTAAGGGCGTTGAAACGCGGGACAATCATGGAGGGTCCCAGGAAAGAGAAAGAGGCACGGGTTGATAAAACCCAACATGAAAAAATGACGAAAGATTAGGCAACGGCCTAATAGCGTCGAAATAAGGGACAACCACGGAGGGTCCCAGGAAAGAGAAAGAGGCATGAGTTGATGAAACCTGGCACAAAGGAACAAAGAAAGGTTAGGCAATGGCCCAATGGCATCGAAATGCGGGACAACCAAGGAGGGTCCCAAAAAAGATAAAGAGGTACGGGTTGATGAAACCCGGCACAAAGAAATGACAAGAGTTTAGGAAATGGACTAATGGTGTCGAAATGCGGGACAACCACGGAGGATTTTGGGAAAGAGAAAGAGGCACAGGTTGATGAAACTCGGCCCAAAGAAGAAAAAAAAAGAGCTACTCTAATCAATCAAAGGCAGACAAAAAAGAAACACATAACCTATATGGGTGTTTATCTGAAAGAGAAAGTTCTAAGGTGACTAAATGCAAATGAAAAGGCTTGATAGTTCAGTAACTAGGTACCTTCTGAATAGGAATCAAGAATATACCTCCCTGACCAAGTAGTACCTGGCCAGGTCAAACAGTACGCAATGACCCTTTTTGCCGTATCCAAAGGGGCATATGGCCAGAAGGCTTGCTTTGTTACCCCACATAGCTCCGAGACAGTAAACTGTTGAAGTGAATGGTAGGCAAGTATTTGGATTATTTAATTTCTCCTTTATTCTTTTGTTTTGGAAAAGTACCCAATGAAAAGGGAAGAAAATAAATGAAAAACCATGCATGTAATGCTAATACTAATGATAACTTTAATACAAGAACTGTTGAAATGTTTTTCATATTTAGCTCAGTTTTTTAAAAAGAATTCCCAGCGAAGTCTCCACTGTGAGGAGCCCCTCCTTCGAAAAACTACGCCACCCTCATTCTTTTTCTTTGTAAAACCTTTTTAAAAACTCGCTCTCGGTTTTAGGATTAAAGAAAAAGCGATTTATTTTTATTTTTTGAAAAGATATCCTCCCCCAAATGCGTCCATGTTAAAGGCTATAGAATTGGAGTCGCCACTTGGTTTTCGGCAAAATGAAGAAGTCTAGACTTTCAAGGAACTAGTCCGTCCCTACCAGAGATAATGGTTCGGGAGCTAGGGTACAAAAGGGGAAGGTGTTAGGCACCCTTTTTCCTAATCCAAAGACCAGCCATCACTTAACTGTATTTTTAGTTCTTATCTTAAAGTTATTAAAAGCAACACATACAGAAAGAGGTTGAGGAGAGAACATTAAAAAAAGAAAATAAGAAAATAAAACCTAACCTAAAACTAAAGTTTTCTATGCATTCTTACACTTAAAGGCATGTCAAGTAGGAGATAGCAGCAAAATAGTGTAGTGTACACATATAGAACATGCTGTTAAAGCAGAAAAGATGCAGAAAAACTACTAGAAGCTACTGGTTTTAAACAGATGTGGCGCACGCCACCTCATAACCTGGCGCGCGTCACGTGAACATGGCGTGCGCCACTTTTGGGCACTATGGAAGTGGGACGTGCTACTATGGAAGAGTGGGCTCGACATTCTGAGGTCCAAAAGGGGCTACTGTTTTAAGAAAATAGTGTGGTTTTTGTGTTCGGGTGTTTTCATATGAAGAAGAAAATAAAAAAATAGCAATTCATGTAAGGTTTTGAACAAATAGTCTAAATCTTACATTTCATGCATTCCTAAAGCTAAGAAGAAAGAGAAACACACTTTTCTAAGAAGTGGGAAAGCATGCTTAAACAGAAATGAAAAATAGTATCGGGGAGAACGAGGCCAGCGACCTCTTTCTTCCCTTTTACTGAATGGAAAGAAGTTCTAAGAGTTTAAATGAAATGAAAAAGATGAGAAAAAGGAGGATTTACCGTATATCCTGGAAGAAGAAGGAAGTTTCAAGTAGTTCCAAAGCATTTCCTCAAATATGGCGCATCCTCAGGAGGCCTTATGTGCAGTCTTGGAGTTCTTGGAGTCCTTCCAATGCTCCAATTCAAGGGATTCTGAATTGGTTGGTCTTCATTTCGAGTTTTGAGAATTGCTTATGCTTACATTATTAATTCGGTAGAGGTTCGGGGCTTAGGGAATTGGGGTCTCTCTCAAAATGGGCAGAACTTTGAGGCTTTAGGGATTGGGGTTCTGAAATAAGGTGGGGAAAGTGTCCTATTTATAGAGTTTGGGCAAGAAAGCTGACTTGGGGCCGAAACTTCCTCTCAAGGTGGTGTGCGCCACTTGGAGGTGGCCAGGGGCAAAGGTGGCTAGGGCTCTGACATGGCATGGCTAGGGGCACAGGAAAAGTAGTAGTGCACGTTACTTGAAGGTAGCGCGGCGCTGGCATGAGATTTTTTGGAAGGAAGTGGCGTGTGCCACTTAGAGGTGGCGCAACGCCAGGTAGGACGGCACTAAGGAGTGTTTTTGGTATTTTGGGTATTTTAGGGTGTTTTAGGATACATTGGGAAAATTTCTTGGACTCTTGGGAACTGCACAGAACCTCCATCGACATGTCTTATGTATTCATTCATCATCGGGAGCTACCAGAACCGTCTCGAACCAGCCTATGCGCAGTTTAGTCAAAAATGGGGTGTCTATAATTATGTTTGGCCCAAAGTTTTAATCCATTTTTCTATTGGGCTTCCCTAGCTTTTGGGTCTTATGGGTTAGCTTTTATTCCTTTCATTTTGAGCATTTTTTCAATTAGGATCTATTCTATTTATTTGGCCATCTCTAAAAATTTTATCATTTTTTGGGTTTTAACCTAAGCCCACATAATTATTGGCTCTATATTGTGCGTAGTGTCTAAAGAACAGTTTTAAAAAATGCATACTTCTTACACATAATATCCTTTTAATCATTTTCTCCTTTTATTTTAGTTTTAGAATATGATAATATTGGAAACTACGCGAGTGGGTGCTACAGGCGCACATACTAAAAAATTGAGACTAGGTACTATGCAAATAGGATTTGTTATCATTCAGTTGAGTCTTCAGAGCTTCCTGTTATTGCTGGAAAGTATAAATGCTACATTCAGATAATTTCCTGTTTCTACGGCATTGTAAAGACATCTTGGCTTAACATTTAATAACTGAACGTTGCAAGAGTATTATTTGATGAAGAATGACATGTTACTAGACTGAACTGATTTGATGCTCAATTACTATTTGATGAAATGCTAAAACTGTTTTATATTTTTACCCCTATATTCCTTTATTTGTATTGATTAGATGGGTATTGTAATTTGTCTTATTTTTTGAGTTCACATATTGAAATTAGATGGAGAAGCTTACTTTAAAAAGGAGATTTTGGAAGGATTTAGTATAGGTTAGACAGGGTTGGTTTAGATTAGGCCGAATTATGTTGAAAAAAGAGTCAAAGATATTATGAAGGGTTAAAAAAATAGAGACAAAAAGAGTCCATAAATGTTCAAGTTGAATTTATTATATAGATTCTTTTTTATAAAACGAAAATTTACTTTTTCAAGTGTAATTTTTATAATTTTTGGTCTTATAACATCATAACTCTGTGGAAATCCTAACATGTCAGGTCATTCACGATTATCTTGGTACAAATATATTTTATGTTGGTTATTTGTTTGTTTATGGTGATTTTCATTTTCAAGATAATAAGAACACTTCAATAAATAGATTTTTAGTTATCGTTAGTTAATGGGATATGATGGTAGTTGCTATTCTTTAAGATAATAAGAACATTCTCAGATCTGTTTTTTATTCACCTTTTTTGTGTTCTATTCTAGGTTTTGTGATTTTGTTAGACTTTTTTTCTCTATTTTTTAATATATTTATTTCCGAGAGTTCCATTTCTCTTCCTTCACACCTCTCTCTTAGGTCACACTTTCATCTTCCTTTTCCTCTTTCTTTTTCTAATTTTTTTTCTTCCTTTCTTGGTTTTGTGATTTCGCTAGGACTCTTTGAAGTTCAATGTACTAGAAGGAATCATATTGAAATTCCAAAACCCAAGAACCTAACCATAAACTATTTTGCACTAGGTTTAACATGGTTGTCATGACATCTCCAGTTGTTTCTCCATTGTCCATTGATAATGTAGTGAACAAGATAGTTGTGTCACACCCCGTAATTTTATTTCCATTTAAAATAATTAATTGGGGTCATTTCGGTATTTTTTAAGAGAAGTAAAGAGGTAAAGTGTCTAAATACCTTTGGAAGAAGGGGTGATGTGTAATTATGGAAAGTGAGATTTGATCTCCTGACATAAGTTAGGAGATTGGGGGCTGGTAGGTGGGGGATTTGACATGTTGTCCATTCCTAGAGAGAGAGAGAGATCATACAAGAGAGCTGAGAGGAAAGTTGCAGAAGCTAGAAAAGAAGAAAGCCGAAGAAGAAGGGAAGAAGAAGAGGGTATTCATCGCCGTTATTAGAGTTCTTGAGGTAAGAACTGTTCCTTTAAATGTAAGGAATGGTTTTAGACCAAAAAATATCTTTCTTGGTCGAATCACAGAACCCTTCTCCCCCAACTTGTGTGACCTTAGAACCATTCTGGTTGTAGGTCTCTTTTTACCTTCCATTTCTAGTTTTTCTGGGTTGAAGGAGAGAAGTTTGAGTTTTTGTTGTTTTGGTTCGATTAAAGGATGTTTACAAAGAGTTTTAGGGAGTTGGAAGTCATGAGGATGGAGGAGGGGAGTGGTTGTATGTTGTTGAACCCTGAACGAAGTGAGAAAATCCCATTTTAACCCAAATAGGCCCTTAAACCAGTTCGGGGCCAAAAACAGAGCATAAGGTGTTTTCCGAGTTTTGAGTTGACCCGTGGGAGGGTGGTGTCGACTCACGCTGTGACAAGCTCTCGGTTCTTTTGACAGGCGGTGGGTTGGATCAACACAGATGATCTCTGAGTCAACCCATGGACTTTTAGCTCTTAGTAGTTTTGACAGGCGGAGGAATGGATCGACCCATGGGGTGTGTGTGTCGACTCACGGTGGTTATTCTCTCTGTAGTTTGTTTGGCCGGGGATTAAGTCAACCCAAGGGCTGAGGTGTCGACTCATCCTTTGGTCGTTGGCCCTGTGAGCCGACTCCAGCAGCTCACGCATCGACCCAGACCCTCCCCACGGCTGTGGGTGTTGACACGTTGGAAGAGTGAGTCAACCCCTAGACCCTTTGAGTTAACCCAACTTGGGTCTGAGTCGACCCAAAGGAAGGGAAAAATATATTTTTTTCCAGGGGTGTTTTGGGGCTTTTGTAGACCCTTTTGGCCTAAGAGTTCTTCATGAATAATGTCACTAATAAGTGCATCTAACCTATGCAAACGTAAAAAGGTAGAATCCTTTAAGATCAAGGTGAATCCTTATATATTATTGTTGTGAATTATAGGCTCCAGAAGAGGGGTTGAGGAAAAAGGCCTAGTGACTCGTGATCAAGAAGGCTCGGCTTAAAGTTGTTGGTACAAAGGTGAGAGTGACTAGTCTTAGTAAAGTGAGATATGACACATGTACCTTTTCTTAAATGTTTTGAGCTTTTTTTTCTTGATGTAATATCGTGTCAATGTAAAGAAGGTATGGAATGAAGAACAATGTTGATCACTATCTGATGTGGTCATAACCCGGTGTGGAAATGAATTCATATGATTAAGATGGCTTAGTTATATAAATTGTTGCTCGTGTGTTTGGATGCAAGGTAAGTAGGCAATTATCCCAAACCCAAAGGTGAGGGCAGTGTTACACACTCTATTGGGGGAACCCGAAGGTGAGGGCGTTCTTACATACTCCATTGGAGATGCCCGAAGGTGAGGGCATTGTAACATACTTCAGTAGAGCAAGCCCGAAGGTGAGGCCAGTGTAACACACCACTTTGGGGATAAGTCCGATGGTAAAGACTGTAAAGTGTGTGTTGGGTGTAAGATGACTTCTCATACATTTTTGAAATAATTGCATAGAGTTTGATGTTAATCCTTTACTAAAGATTGTATTCTTCCATTTTTTTATTCCAAAATCTATAGCATACCGCTCGAGATGTATGTGTGCCATGATGCTTATCAACTGTATCCCATTTACTTGTTGCACGCTGATATTCACTTTATACTAAGTCACTCTCCTGTAACATTTTTGGTTGTAGATCATAGCAAGTGGGTAGAAGTTCGTCCACACATGCCAACGGAGATGTAGATGAGGACACTAGTTTTTGAGAACATGTCTAATTCTTTTTGTTGTAAATGTTATAAATTAAGAATGTATGATTGTAAGCATTTTTGGAATGGTGTATTCCCTATGTAGACTTCCTTATGTGTTGTTTTTCATATAAGGAGGGAGGAATTAATTACTAAGCAGGTACAATTGGTAGTTTATGTTGGCTGAGTCACCCCACTCCGAGTATGGATAACTACCCTCAGGGGAGCGGGTGTGACAAGTTGCATCAAGTGGGAAGTGCAATCCGATTCCCCATCTTTTTTTTTTTTTTTTTGTGAAAACGAAATGCTCCGTTTGATTAGCAATAAAGTGTTCAAATGTGGAGGGAAAAACTTAATTTATTTATAATTTTTGTAATATTAATCAATGCTTTCAACAATATTGGTGCCTTAACCTCTTATTTGACTTTTATGAAGTTTTTCAATTTTACTATTGCTCTTTTTTTTTTTCTCCCTATTTTTAATTTTTGCAGAGCTCAACTCTTCTTCCTTTACCTCTCTCAGGTCGCACACCATCGCAATCACTGTCAAATAGCCACCACCACCATCGTAATAGCATCAGGTTACTCATTTTATCATTCATCTATCATATTTTCTCTCTCTCACTCATATTTTGCTCTCTTTTTCTCATCTTTGTCCTCTATTTTGGTTGGTTGTTTATGGCAGCATGACAATTATTGTTTACAAAGATAACAGAGAAAATGAGAACAAATTAGGATGAATTTATCAAGATTGTAAGACACTAGGTTGCTTCGAATGGTAGAGTGCAAAATGTATATTCTGTTTAGTTGTAATTGTTTGAGTTTTTTAGTTACACAGATATAAAACTATCGAAGTGGGAAGATTATCAATCTTGCCCAGCTATCAATGTTTTTTTTTCATGGAATTTTGGTAAATTTTTTGTTTGAAAGAATTTGAATCACAAAAAATATTGATGGTGTCACAATGTAAATTTCTTTACTCTTTATGTAAATTCTTGGATTATTACAATTATCAAAATGAATAACTAATTTTAGGAATGTGTTAGGGAGAAACTAATTTATTGGTTGCTAACTTATGATGTTGACTCTAATTTTTTGTTTTAGTTTTTTTTCTTTTTTCAAAGTTGAGTTTTCGGATATTTTATGTAACAAAGAGATTCTACTATTAAATTGGTAATAATTCTATTCTTGCTCTTATCTTTGAAATTTTTATTTTTTTTCCTATGTGGATTTTTGAAGTTGTTATTTCATTAATTCCTGTACTTTAAATTTGGGGTTGAACAAATGCTAATAAGTTGACATCTAAATATATGGACTTATGTTGTCAAAATTGGTAAAATTTTATGTTTGTAATTAGGTAAAATTAAATTTCATCTAATTATTTTCTTGCAAACTTCATACTACTAGAGGAGTTTTCCTTCGACATCGGTAAATTTGTCAAAAATGGATGTGATGATGAAAGACTGCAATCACGATCATGAGACTGCTCATTTGGATAAAATGCTTTAGATATGTTTTATTGTGATTTCTTATAATGTAAAAAGCCGAAAATCATATGATTTTCTTACAAGGTAAGGGTGATTTTCTCATGAAGTTTTTTGAATTTACCATAGGATGTTGAATAGATAGTGCATTTAGGCACGGATCATACATTAGTACATATAATAATACTAGATTTTGTGCGTACGTGATAGGTTTTGCTATGAAAATTGTTTCTTACTAGAAAAAATTACTGTGAGGTCTTATTTAGTGATTTTATTTGGGAATAACTCATATATACTTGTTGAGGTCTATTTTTTAAAGAAAATCGCTTCTCTGCGGTTCGGATACCGGACTACACCATGCAGCCCGAGCGCGTGGGCCTCATTTCGGCCCCACTTTGATTATTCAAATTGTTCACATTATTGATCTCAGTTTATAGATTACTCATGTAAAAAATTAAGTTAAACAAATATAGTGCATGATCAAATCACATTTGTTTTAAAAAAAAAATGGTAAGTGGACAGCACCATTCATTTTTTTTAAGAAACATGTGATTTGTTCGTACACTTAACAATATCCGATTAACTTAATTTTTTACATGGATAATCTATACAATACGAGCAATAAAGTGAACGGTTTAGATTATCAAAATATGATCGGAATGGGTCCCACGCTCTCAGGGGCAGCTCCAGCCTT
>JAUTBS010037152.1:0-14008 GCA_032361285.1 Aequorea victoria
CCTTTATGGGTGTGAGTTGCACCTACCACTGGTGATTAAAGAGTGACCCTCATATCCGTCACTCTATTGTAGTGAGTTGTGATTGAGGTTACAGTACCGTCGGAACTCCCGATCGTGAGGTAAACGACTACTTGGACACTGTAAAGTGCGTGTTGCAAGTTGTGTGTTATATATAAATAATTGTTAAAAATATAACACTTTGGCGTTGAGCTTACTCATTTCTTTTGATAATTGTATCTCAAGTATGAATGGTTGTTGTTTATGAGAAGTATCCTTATCAGTATGCGAAATTACTTTTCAATTATATTCTTTTGGAAAGATTATTTTATGTTTCATTTCATTTTAATGGTAAGCCCACTCTTCTGTAACATTTTTGGTTTTAGATATCAGTACCGGGTAAAGGTCGGTCCATTAGTGCCAAGAGGAAGACTTTTGGGAAGAATTTCTTTTCATTAAAGTACATTTGAGTTCTAATCCTTAAAATAGATTGCTATGATCGAGAGACGATCAATGTTGCTTGTGTTTGTATGGTTGGGGATTAAGTATCCCCTAGAACATAACTTTTGTTTTGATTTAGGGATGAAGTATCCCTTAATAGTTTATAGACTTTGACCCTAAGAGATAATTATCATGTCTTGTGTTATAAAATGGAAGTAATATGGGTGATGCAGAGTGTATCTTGAAGAATAAATGATTAAGTTTTAATTAGGTGAGCCTGTGCCGCACCACTCCGAGTACGTTAAATTATCCTCTAGAGAGTGGGTGTTAAATTATTTGGTATAAGAGCTCTAAGTTATAGGTCCTATAGAGACAGTTGAGTCTGGCACTATAGTGGACAATAAGTTGTGTATACTTAAGTTGAGTTAAGTACGAGTATAACTTTGGAATGTCGTACCCTTATCTAGGAATGTATGTTTGACTCGCTTTGAAGTCCAATTCCAAACACGTTCTGCAGGCGTAGGTTTCTATTGGAAATCATAGTGAGTTATCGGACTCGAGAAAACAACCCTATAAGTCTTGGTGAGTTGTTAGACTTGGGTTAATACTCGAGAATCTTATAAGATGTGGGATTAGGAGAGATAGCCCTAATCATAAACCTCTGTGTGAGTATATATTATGCGTAAGTAGGTTCTAGTGATTGAAGCCTAAAGTAATAATAATTCATTTTACCACATAGGGAATAGAGAACTCCAACGAAGTGTCATTTGTCCCTTAACAACCAGACGGGGAGGAGCATGGAGCACCCCAGCAAGTAGGACAACAGGATCGGGCTGATCAGACTATTAGAATACTAGAAGCTATTGCCCAGCTGACAGAGACGAATACCAGACTGCTTGGTATGCAAGTAGGAATGGGTGAAAAATCTTGAGAAAAGTAGTTCAGGGGTCTTGGAGCCAAAGAGTTTATTACGACTACTAATCCCATTGAAGCTGAGAATTGGCTAAAGGACGTAGTGCGCATTCTTGATAGACTTGGAGTAGCCGAGGATGATCGAGTCGACCTCATCACATTCATGTTTCGATGAGAAGCTTACAACTGGTGGAAGGAAACTAAGAGATTGTTGAAGTTACATATTCCTGGATTCGAGCCCCCCTTACCACAAGAGATCATTTGGGCTTGCTCTTTGAAGGCGTTCGATGAGTAATACAAACCCGCGTCATATAAGTATGAGAAAGAGCAAGAATTCATAAACTTAACTCAGGAAAAGATGAGCGTAGCTGAATACGAGATCAAGTTCACCGAGTTGTCACGATACATGCCTCAGTTAGTCCAAGACGAGGAGACTAAGTGTAGAAAGTTCCAAAAAGGGTTAGATTATTGGATCAGGACTAGACTGATAGACCTGGAAATTAATAGCTATGCTAGTTTGGTGAACAAGGCTCCCATGATTGAGAAAAACGTAAAAAGGGAGCAAGAAGACGAGAAGAGTTAAAAAAATGCAAGTTCGGTAGTGGATCATTAGAAAAAGTGGGAAAGAATAGTTTCAGGAATGCTACGAACAATCCGCCAGCCTTCTGGAGTCAAAACTACCAATCAATTGTGAAGAATACCAGTTTCAAGGGGAACCAATCAAACAAATGAACTTTTAACAAGAATGAGATGGAAAAATCCTCTACGTGTTATCGGTGCGGAGCCACCGATCATTTCATTAAGAATAGTCCAAATGAGGGGGAAAAGGTTATCTATTATCGCTGTAATCAACCGGGGCACATAACTTCTCAATGTGGACAATAGGGGATGCCAGTTGCATCCTTCATTAGTATTAGAAAGACCGTGGGTAGTGGACCAGCGGGAGTAACACAAGATAAAGGAAAAGGGGTAGCAGAGCGGCCTATCATCCGAGGGTAAGTTTTTTTTATCACCAGGCATGACGCACAAGCAACACCGGATGTGGTGATAGCTACCATTACTACTTTTAATAGAAATGTTTATGCTCTTATAGATCCGGGATCAGCGCATTCATTCAGAGCACCTACTTTCATATCACAAGTAGATAGCATAACACCTGAACTCCTAGAGTACGCAGTATCTATTGCAACACCTCTTAGAGAGGAAATGATAATCGGAACCATATACCAAAATTGTTGACTAAGGATAGGTGAATAAGAAATTGTAATTGATGTAATGCCATTAAATATGTTAGAATTTGACTTTATACTTGGAATGGATTAGTTACCCACCTATCATGCATCCGTAGATTATTTTGGAAAGAGAGTAATGTTTCACATCCCAATAGATAAAGAGTTTTTCTTCCAAGATGATAAGGTTAGGACACCAGTTCATCTTGTTTCGGCACCTAAGGCAACTAAATTGTTGTAGAGGGGTTGTCATGAATCTTGTCAGGGATTCTTGACGCATGTTATAGATACCGAAGTGGATGGAGAAGAACTCTCAAGGATACCAGTTATCTGTGACTTCCCAGATGTATTTTCGGATGACTTACCAAGTCTACCGATAGACCGAGAGATTGACTTCACAATTGATCTATATCCGAGCACATCACTTATATCCATTGCACCTAATAGAATGTCCCCTACTGAATTGCGAGAGTTAAACGAGCAGTTACAAGAGTTGTTATATAAGTGTTTCATCAGACCCAGTGTCTCACCTTGGGTAGCACCTGTGCTATTTGTGAAGAAGAAAGACAGAACCGTAAGGATGTGTATTGATTACCGACAACTGAATAGGATCACAATCAAGAATAAGTATCCCTTGCCCAGAATAAATGACATGTTTGACCAGTTGCAAGTGGACAGAGTATTTTCAAAGATTGGATTAAGATCAGAGTACCATCAGTTAAAATTAAGAGAGTCAAACATACCCAAGACTGCTTTTCGAACACGATATGGACATTACGAGTTTGTAGTGATGTCATTTGGGTTGATCAACGCACCTACAACATTTATGGACCTAATAAACTGAGTGTTTAGAGATTATCTGGACCAGTTTGTGATTGTTTTCATACACGATATCCTGATATACTCTCGTAGTGTAGAGGAACATGTAGAACATTTAAAAGTTTCATTACAAACTTTGAGGATAAATAAATTGTATGCCAAATTCAGTAAGTGTGAATTTTGGCTAGACAATGTGGTATTTCTAGGGCATATCATATCCAAAGATAGAATACGGGTAGATCAAAAAAAGATAGAGGTCGTCGTAGACTGGAAAATGCCAACCCATGTAACAGAGATACGTAATTTCTTGGGTTTGGCTGGATATTATCGAAGGTTTGTGAAGGATTTTTCTTTGATAACGAGACTTTTAACTATCTTAACTCAGAAGAACGTGAAGTTTGAATGGTCTGATCAATGTGATAAAAGTTTTCAAGAGTTGAAATCAAGATTGGTGTCAGCACCTATTCTTACTCTTCCATCAGGCAGTGAAGGTTTTGTAGTTTATAGCGATGTGTCACATCAGAGCCTGGGATGCGTCTTGATGCAGCACGAAAATGTTATCGCTTACGAATCTCGATAATTGAAATCGCATAATAAGAATTACCCTACCATTATCTAGAATTAGTTGCGATAGTGTTTGCACTCAAACAGTCGAGGCACTACTTATACAGAGTAACCTGCGAGGTATATACAGATCATCAGAGCCTGAAGTATTTGTTCACGCAGAAGGACCTTACCCTAAGGCAAAGAAGGTGGATGGAGTTAATAAAGGTCTATGATTGTAAAATTTGGTAATAAATTTCTTTTTTATATAAATTTTTTTTTAAAAATTGAAATAATAAATTAATTAATTTAAAATAAACTAACTAATTTAAAATGTAATTAATTACATTAATGAAAAGATTCTGAAACTTAAAATAATAAATGATATAATATTAATTATGTTATTATAATTAAATAAGGGAATAATATGACAAAATAGGAAAAATGAAGAAAAAGAGAAATCGGTTATGGCTGTGATGAAAGATGGCTCCCCATAAGGGATATGTTACGATATTAGGAGATATGATCCCATGTGAGAATCTAGGAAATATATTCCTAATTTTAAGCTGACAAATCCTTTAAAAATGGGAGTCCTCTCATCTCTAGAGCTCATCCCTCTGGTTCTCCTGTCACGATCCCTCTCTGAAGCCATCTCTCTCTATAATCCCGTCTCCCTCTCGGCACCCTTTGCCCGCTGCCACCACCACCAACATCGGCGTTGCCACCATGAGCATCGCTATCACCGTCCTTATCATCATCATCATCGTCACTTCATTGTGATCCCTGGTTCATCCCCACACCCTCTGGTTCTGATATATATACAGTGATATATATGTATATATTATCACATAGTTAAATAATTGTGTAGTTCTCGATTAAAAAATGTAATCTTTTAAATGTGTCAAGCGTAGATGAATATACCATGTTTACTAAATTAATATAAGAAAATCACAAAACAAGACCTACATATTTTATATATATAATGATATATATATAACATTAATATATATATATACATATCAGCGAGATGTTTTTCAAACTATGTATAGAAACATGTATATCACATAAAAGATTATATATATGTATTTATATCACATGGTTTAATGATAAAATGTATTGAAAAAATAAAACCATGAAGAAAGAATGAAGAAAACTAGGGATTCCAGCCTTGGAAAATCTGTTGTGCGAAACTTAGGGTCGACTCACACGTTGGTTGAGTCGACTCACGTGCCGTAGAACCCATGTCCGTTACCAGTGGGTCGACTCACGTGGGTGTGGGTTAACTCACGAGAACTTACCCTCGGCTATTGCCAGCCTACTGTCTTGGGTTTACTCATGGACCATTTGAGTTGACGCATGAAGCTCTGCCTTGGCCTTTGGGTCGACTCACAGTGCCACCTTGCCTTTGGGTCTACTCACAACCGCTTTGGGTCGACTCAGTGCCTATGCCATGGGCCATACCCTTTGAGTCCACTCACCTTTATTTTGGGTCTACTCATAGTACCTTGTCCTACTCTTTGACTAGACTCACCCCCTTCTGGGTCGACTCACAGTGCCTTGTCATGCCTTTGGGTCGACTCTGCATCGACCTATGGTGAACTGAGAAGCTTGGGTCGACTCGAAGACCTTATGAGCCGATTCATGGAAACCTGTGAAAACTTGGTTCAACTCACAGACCTTTGGGTTGACTCACAGTCGCCTATGCTTAGATTGTTTTCTCTTGAGTCGACACACAGCGTTGTTGTGTCGATTCATACCCCCTGTGACACTGTTGGGTCGACTCTGAGACCCTTTCGGTCGACTCACAGTGCCAAAAATATTGAAATATAATTCTAGAATTAATTCTAATTGTTTAGGCTCTGTTTGGGCATTAGTTTAATGATAAATTAACTTAATTAAAGATGAATTTAATACCAAAGATTAAAACTTATAAAAATAGGGAATGGTTCGTTTGGTAGCTATAAAAAGTTTATTAGCTTTTTTTATTGATTATGATTATTACATTGTATAATCAGGTTGACGTGTGAATCATTGATTGCATTGTTAATTTTTTTAAGTTTGCATTGGATATCAAGTGAGTGGTTTATCATGCTATTATCTTTCAAACAAATTTCCGTATTTCTCAAACTATTTTGAAAGAAAAATGTATACGTTAAAAATGGTTTGGATAAACTCTTATATTATTATCTTGTTACAATCATGGTACAAAATGTTTTGTGATACAAATGGTTTTATCATCTATTATGGAGCGATCATGTGACTTCTCTATTTGGACCATGTGCAAAGTCCAGGGGATAGACCCTACGGGGTGACTCTGGCCAACTAAGGGAATAGACCGGGCCTTGAGACTTGGGTGACCCTAGATGCTCAATAGTTTAAGGGATATTTCATGGGTTTCCGATGACCTGACACTGGATTATCTTAGGAAAAAGACCCAAGCGCTATCCTATGGTGACTCAATGTTTAATGATTGGATGCAATGGGTCGAGGCTGTCCCGAGTTTAAGGTTTATGACATGTGCACGCAGGCTATTCCTGTGGTTGTTGTTGATGGTTTCCCATACACATTGATAATCATGTCGCTAGTCTATTATTATCTTGTTGGCATATCTTTATGCACGGATTATTATTGACATTATTATGTCTTATTGGCATATATTATATGCCTAGATTTCTGTTGGCATGTTTATGTGGTGTGATTGTTGTGGACACCGCTGATGTCTAGTGTGACATTTTATGTTGGTGACTCGTCGAGATATTGAGATCACGTGAGAGATTATATCTATTTTGATAACTGTTTGTGACTCGTCTAGATATCGAGATCACGAGGAAAATGTAAATATTTTGATAAAAGAGGAAATAATGGATTGTGTTGACACCCTTTTGATTATACAGTGTATACCATACCATGATTATGTTGATGTACAAAACTATTTGAATTCCCTATTTTAGAACTGTATATTATTATGCATGCTAGCATTCACCAGCTTTAGCTGACATTATGATATAAAATTTCAGGTAATCAAGGAAGAAGCTAGCTGATGGACTAGGTAGCTTTAAGGGATCTAGGATAAGACCTCTAGGACATGCATATTTTCGCTTCCGCATTTCTTAAAGAATAATTATCATTATTAATGGAATAATGGATATTGATAAAATATTATAGGCTGTTTGTCGCAGTTCGATTATATTGGATTTTAATTGATTAAATCCTTTGTATTTGAGATCTTTTCAGCATATTGTTAGCTAAAAATTGTTATGACTTTCTTGGTTCATTGGGCCAATGCCCAATATCCATAGCTGGTCACCTTTCCCAAATTGGGGTGTGACAAGTTTTGTATCAGACCAAAAGTTTTAAAGAATTGTATCATGTCATTAGTTGAGGTCTGGATCCCTAGAGTTCTATGTTGTGAGTATTTGATAGTAGATTAATGAAACATTATCTTACATGTTCTTATTCTACATTAACCATCAGTGAGATGGCTCACCCGAGACGTAATGTCAATTCGAGGTATACGACTACGAAGGAGACAAAAGGGGAGCATACCCCTGACACTACTCCTGAAGTTACAAAAACCCTAGTGGCTCCAGCAGCCCCAACTACTCTAGTAGCACCAGTAGTTCTAGGAATCTCAGCTGGCCCAGTTGCTGAGGGAGCTCTTCAGGCTCTTCAAGCCGTAGTAAGCATGATTGTTGGGTAACAAGCTCAACCAAGAGTGGTTAGCACCGGCAGACCGATGAGCTTGGATAAAGGCTCACTCTTTGAGAAGTTTTTTTTGAAAGTGCACCCTCTGACCTTCAAGGGGAAACTAATCCAGACGATGTGGAAACATGGAAGATACATATAGAGAAGATCTTCGAACGGTTCGGTTGCTCAGATGAACATAAAGTGTCCTTACCAACTTACGTGTTTCAAGGTCAAGCTAAACATTGGTGGGGCATGGTGAAGCGCCAATATGAGGAGAGAGAATGTGAACTTGTTTGGACGAAATTCCTGGCATTGTTCGATAAAAAGTACTACCCGATGGTGATCAAGAAGCAGAAACAAGTTGAGTTCCTTCTGTTGGAACAAAAGGGAATGATAATGGCAAAATACGAGGCAAAGTTTGCTGAGTTGTCCCGATTCGCACCACGGTATATTGCGGAGGAGGAAGTCAAAGTTGTACTGTTCGAGAGAGGTTTACGCCTGGCTATTCATAGTACGGTTTCACTATTTGAAGCGAAGACTTTGTCAGAATTGGTGACCATGACTCTTTTAGCAGAAAAGAGTCTAGATGATGCACAAAAAAGAAAGAGCTACAACCTAAAAGGTTTAGAGACTCAAAGCCTGCAGAAAAAAACATTATAGGTGGTAATCCTACCAAGAAAGCTTATACGCCAAATCAGCCTCAAACTTAGGCAATTGGGAATTCAGGACAACAGATTTAGAATCCATACAAACGTTGTGGGAAACCTCATTCTCATGGATATTCTTGTGATGGTACACCAAAGACGTACTTCAATTATGGGAAGATTGGTCATATTCTTCCGGATTACAAAAATAAAGGAACGGGAGGACAATAGACTCAGTAGTCATTTTAGAATCAGAAACAACCTGCACGCAACAATGAACCATCTTAGGGCCAGTATAATCGACCAGGAGATCAGAGGCAGCCTACAGTCAACAGGAAATAAGGTCAAGGTGCAGTTACTCAGGGACATGTCTTTCCTCTTACTCCCGAGGAGGCAGAAGTTCACCATCTGTGGTGCAAGGTACTATCATTATATCATCTATACCTGCTAGGACTCTTATAAATTCTTGTTGTACGCATTCTTTTGCTTCACCTAAGTTCTTGCATCATCTATCTGTTATGGTAGAACCTTTAGATGTTTAGCTATCTGTGTCCACTCTAGTGGGGGACACAATTTTGCTACATGAGATATGTCGTCTTGGAGTAGTAGAATTGGATGACAAGATGTTGCCAATAGATCTCATATCTCTAGCCATTCGTGACTTTGATGTTATCTTGGGCATGGATTGTCTTTTCAAATATCATGCGACCGTTGATTGCTGTTATAAAAGGATAGAATTCAACATACCAGGGCAACCTATGTTCTTCTTTCAGGGAGACGTGAGGTTATCTATCCTTTATGCAAATCAGACGTTGAAGAAGAGTTGTGAAGGCCTTTTGTCTTGTGTTTTGGGCACCAAGGTACCAACAATGGAATTGACTGAGCTTTCTATTGTAAGGGAATTCCCAGATGTCTTCCCCGAGTATTTACCTGGTATTCCTTCAGATCGTGAGATTGAGTTCATGATTAATCTTGTGCTTGGTACTACGCCTATCTCTAAAGCACTATACAGGATGGCACTCTTGGAGCTAAGGGAGTTACAGGGACAGTTGTAAGGTGCTCAAGTGTTCTCCAAGATTGACTTGCGGTCTAGTTATCACCAACTAAAAGTCAAGGAGGTGGACATTTCGAAGACAATTTTCAAAACTCGATATGGCCACTATAAGTTCTTAGTTATGCCTTTTGGTTTGACTAATGCTCCAGCGGCATTCACAGATTTGATGAATCGGTTTTTCAAACCACAATTGGATCGCTTTGTAGTAGTATTCATTGACAATATTCTAATCTACTGTAAAAGCAAGGAGAAGCATGAGGAACATTTACAGGAAGTCTTTCAGACTCTCAGGGAGAAGAAATTGTATGTCAAGTTCAGGAAGTGTAAATTTTGCCTAGACAATGTATCTTGTATTGGCCACGTGATCAGTAAGAATGGAGTATATGTGGATAGCAGCAAGATTGAGGGCGATTGTCGACTGGCCACGACCGACGTCAGTGACTAAGATACGTAGTTTCTTAGGACTGGCGGGCTATTATTGACAGTTTGTGGAAGGGTTTTCTCGTATTGCCCTACTGCTTACCAGCCTTACTCGGAAGGGAGTAAAGTATGAATGGACGGATAAATGTGAGCACAGTTTTCAGGAGCTTAAACAAATGTTGACTTCAGCACCAGTTCTAGCATTACCAACTGAATGCGATAATTTTGTGATATAGAGTGATGCATCTCACCATGTTTTGGGCTGTGTTCTGATGTAGCATGGTAAGGAGATAGCTTATGCTTTACGCCAATTGAAAGTTCATGAGAAGAACTACCACATGCATGATTTTGAGTTGATAGCTATTATCTTCGCACTGAAGATATGGTGGCTCTATTTATATGGGGAGTTCTGTAAGATCTATACCGATCATAAGAGTTTTAAGTATATCTTCACATAGAAAGAGCTCAACTTGAGATAAAGACGATGTCTTGAACTGTTAAAAGACTACGATGTCGAGATACTATATCATTCGAGAAAGGTGAACGTTGTGGCTAACGCTTTGAGTAGAAAGTCTTCGGGAGGTTGCTCGGCGTCATTAATAGTTCAACATCATTTAGTGGAGGATTTAAGGACGATGGGTGTAGATATAATACGACATGGGGAAACGACCTTGTGTAGTCAGTTGACAGTGAGGCCGACCTTGTTGGATAGAATTTGTGTGGCTCAACAAGATGATCTTTCAATGTAAGAGGAATGTGGAAGAGTTTCACAAATGAGAGGTTAAGGAGTTTAGTATCAGTAAGGATGGAGTTCTCAAATTCAGAGATCGGGTGTGCGTACCTGCCGACAGTGAGCTCAGATAAGAGATTTTGACTGAAGCTTATAGTTCCGAGTACAACATTCATCCAGGAGGTACTGAGATGTATAGAGATCTTCGAGAGCATTTTTGGTGGAATGGCATGAAATGAAATATAGCAGAATTCGTAGCGTAGTGCCTTACTTCTTAGTAAGTAAAGATTGAACATCAAAGACCGGCGGGAAAGATTCAACTATTACCCCTACTCAAGTGAAAGTGGGAGAATATCACGATGGATTTTGTGTCTGGATTACCTCGTATGAGTAATGTACACGACGCAATTTTGGTGATAGTGGACCGATTCACGAAGTCAGCTCACTTCATTGTGAACAAGATGACACATAGTTTGGATCATTTGGCACAGTTGTATGTAAGGGTGATTGTTAGACTTCATGGTTCAACTGTATCCATTGTTTCGGATGGTGATCTATGTTTCGTCTATATGTTTTGGTGTGCTTTGCAGTCTGGTATGGGTACTCGATTGGATTTTAGATCAGCTTATCACCCGCAAACCGATGGACAGTCGGACATAATTATTCAGACGTTAGAGGATATGTTGAGAGCTTGTGTTGTGAAGTGAAAAGGAAATTGGGATGATCAGTAACCACTGATGGAGTTCTCTTATAATAAAAATTATCATTCAAGTTTTGGAGTGGCACCGTATGAAGCTTTATATGGGCCGAAATGTAGGTCCCCTCTGTGTTGGTGTGAAGTTGGTGAGAGACAGTTTCTTGGACCTGATCTAGTTGAGGATCCTACTTAAAAGATTTCCACCATTCAGAATAAGCTTTTAGCATCTCAAAGTGGACAAAAGTGTTATGCCAATTTGCGTAGGAGAGACTTAGAGTTTTCTGTTGGAGATACAGTATTTGTTAAGGTTTCACATTGGAAATGAATCATTTGTTTTGGCAAGAAGGAGAAGTTGAGTCCCCGATATATTGGACCCTTTGAGATTTGAGACCATGTTGGTGAGGTGGCTTATCGTGTGGCCATACACCTAGTCTCATCGGGGTACATATTGTGTTTCATGTATCGATGTTGAGAAAGTACGTCTATAGCCCGACGCATGTAGTGGATTACGAGGCACTTCGAGTTCGTGAGGATTTGGCCTATGAGGAACAACATGCTTAGGTTCTTGACACTAAAGACAAAGTTCTACAGAACAAGCAGATTCGACCCGTCAAAATCTTATGGCGAAATCATAAAGTAGAAGATGGTACGTGGGAACGCAAAGATGAGATTCACGAACGTTATCCTCATTTGTTTACTCAAGGTTAGTACTGTAATTTTGAGAATGAAATTATTTTAAGGGGAAAAAATGTAAAACCCGGTAATAAATTCTTTTATATAAAATAAATTATTAAAAATAGAAATAATAAATTAATTAAATAAAAATAAACTAACTAATTTAAAATGTAATTAATTACATTAATGAAAAGATTCATAAACTTAAAATAATAAATGATGTAATATTAATTATGTTATTATAATTAAATAAGCGAAATTATGACAAAATAGGAAAAATAAAGAAAAAGAGAAGTTTGATATGGCTGTGATGACAGCTGGCTCGCCATAAGGGATATATTATGATATTAGGAGATAGAATCCTAGGACAGAATCGAGGAAATATGTTCCTGATTTTAGGCTGTCAATTCCTTTAAAAAGAGGAGTTCTCTCCTCTTTAGAGATCATCCCTCTGGTTCTCCTCTCACGATCCCTCTCTAAAACCATCTATCTCTATAATCCCTCTCCCACTCGGCTTCCTCTTCCCGCTGCCACCACCAACATCGGCGTTGCCACCATGAGCACCGCCATCACCGTCTTTATCATCATCATCATCATTTTATTATGATCACTGGTTCGTCCTCACACCCTCTCGTTCTGATATATATACAGTGATATATCTGTATATATTATCACATAGCTAAATAATTGTGTAGTTCTCAATTAAAAAGGGTAATCTTTTAAATGTGTCAAGCGTAGATGAATATACAATTTTTACTAAATTAATATAAGAAAATCAAAGACCGAGACCTATATATTTAATATATATAATGATATATACATATATATAACGGGGAGATATTTTCAAAACTATGTAAAGAAACATGTATATCACATAAAAGATTATATATATGTATTTATATTACCTGGTTGAATAATAAAGATATTGAAAAAATAAAACCACGAAGAAAAAATGAAGAAAAGACCTTGAAACAAGGGATTCCAGCCATGGAAAATCCCTGGTGCGAAGCTTTGGGTCGACTCACACGTTGGTTGAGTTAACCCACGTGCCGTAGAACCCATGTCCATTGCCAGTGAGTCGACTCACGTGGAGTGTGGGTCGACACACGAGACCTTACCCTCGGCTGTTGCCAACCTACTGCATTGGGTCAACTCATGGACCATTTGAGTCGACCCATGAGTCTTTTCCTTGGCCTTTGTGTCGACTCACTACCCCTTGGGTCGACTCACAGTGCCCCATTTCCTTTGGGTCGACTCACAGTGGCCCCTTTTGTTTGGGTCGACTCACAACCGCTTTGTGTCAACTTAGTGCCTATGCCGTGGCCCATACCCTTTGATTCGACTCACCAGCATTTTGGGTCTACTCATAGTACGTTGTTCTACCCTTTGAGTCGACTCGCACCCTTCTAAGTCGACTCACAGTGCCTTGGCATGCCTTTGGGTCGACTCTGCATCGACCCATGGTGACCTAAGAAGTTTGGGTCGACTCAAAGACCTTATGAGTCGACTCATGGCGACCTGTGAAGACTTCGGTCAACTCACAAACCTTTGGGTCGACTCACAGTCGCCTATTGTAGACACTGCAATTTTGACTAAACCGAAGATCGGCCAGTTCCCACCAAGCTCTTCCGATGATGAAATGAACATCACTCGCGCCGAAGGAACTTCCGTGCGAGTCCAAGAGTTCAAGGAGTACATCAAATGCATCCCAAAAACAACCCATAAAACCATAAAACAACCCAAAACACCCAAAATAGCAAAAGCACGCCTTGGTGCAACCACCCAACGATGTGCCACCTTAAAGTGGTGCACGCCACTTCCTTCCAAACCAATCCACATTATCCCAAAACTCAATACCTAGCGTCGCGCCATAACCTTTTCATGCCACTAGTCTAAAACATGTCAGGTGTAAGGACTCGTTTTTCGCCGGTATTTTAACCGAGTCGTAATTCAACCCTAATCGAATTAACAAGTGTTAAAACCCTAGAAATTCAATCACATAAACCCTAATAGTGTCAATCAAGGGTTCAACACTTAGAATAATTAATAGCCACTTGAGACCGAACTTAATTGAATTTAAGTTAAGCTTGAATAACAAAGTTTGGTCACATAGATCACAAACCAAACATGAGAATTTGAATTAAATTCCAACATGGAAAT
>JAUTBS010037263.1:0-14008 GCA_032361285.1 Aequorea victoria
GATTTTGTTTGATCTCTCTTCAACCTCCATTCTGTATATGTTGCTTTTAAAAAACTTAAGACAAGAACTAAGAAGTGGTTAAGTAGAGGCCGACCTTTTGGTCGGGCGAGAGAGGTGCCTAACACATTACCTTCTCGTACCCTAGCTCCCGAACTATTATCTCTGGTAACGATGGATTAGTACCTTAAAATTTATGTTTTATTAGTTTATCATTAAAAACCAAATGACGACTTCAATTGTGCGGCCTTTAACACATACGCATTTGGGGGCACTCATTTCAAAAACATAAAACCATGTTTTCTTTTCTTTTAAAACCTCAAAATCGAGAGCATTTTAAACACAAAACATGTTTTTAAGATTATGTGTTTTATTATTTGGTCTCTTTTGACTGATTAGTGTAGATTTTACCTTTTCTCTTTTTGAGTTGAGTTTGATATCCGCACCTCTTTTTTTCTCTCCCAGGACACCCCAAGGTTGTACCGAGCTTTGTCGTCGTTGGGCTGAGGCCCGACCTTTTCTTTTGTCTTAAGCCCGATTTCATCACCCGTGCCTCTTTTCCTCTCTTCTGGGATCCCAAGGTCATCCCGAGCTTTGTCATCGTTGGGCTGAGGCCCGACCTTTTCTTTTGTCTTAAGCTGGGTTTCATTACATGCACCCTTTTTATCTCACCCGAGATCTTCTAAGGAATTCTTGAGTTCCTTTGACGTTAAGGCAATGAAATTCTCAACATCTCTCTTTTCCGTTTAAGTCGGGTTTATACCCGCACACTTTTTCTTTCACTGGGGATTTTTTGAGAAAATTCCGAGTTTGTTTGACGTTGAAGCGATGGAATTCTTAATGGTATAAGTCGGGTTTCGTTACCTGCACCCTTTTTCTCACTCAGGATCTTCCGAGGAAATCTCGAGTTTTTTTGACGTTGAGGTGATAGAAATCTCAAATTTTTTTTTTGGTTTAAACAAAACTTAAGCTGGGTTTATACATTTTCTCTCTTCTCTACCTCTGAGGAGTTATCATTGCTCCGTCGAACTCTAGTGTCACACCTGTCTAGACCAGATCGCTGAGCAGGCAACTTCAAAGATTAAATCTTGACCCAACAAACATAGCAATGGCAAAAGAGGACACTAATGCTGCCCTGATAAGAAATCTGTTAAAAATGCAAAGAGTTCTGGAGGGCATGATGCTCACGCTCCAGAACCAGACCCAGGCTCAATGTCAGGTAAAGATTCGAGCCCTCCAGATCAATTAGGTTCCACCTCTGGGAGAACGAATTCCACACGATGGGATAGCCGATGACCCTGTCTGAGAAGACAATCAGTACAGTGCAAAGTTGCCAGGAGCCAAACCCGCCATTGTTATACCTATAGCAGTTATAGTAGACCTTGCCTTAGCCCGACAGGCCCTGCTCTCTGAAAAGATTGATAGATTGGAGAATGTATTGAGGAAAGCCAACGGGGTGGATGAGTACATGTTGGACACTAGAGGCCTTTGCCTCTACCCCAATGATAAGCTACCGGATAAATTCAAGAAGCCAGACATGAAAAAGCTTGATTGCACTGGGGATCCCCGGATCCACCTACGGATGTATGTCGGTACTCTATCTCCCATAGGGATTGACGACTAACTGAAAGTGCAGTTATTCCCCAGGTCCTTGTCAGGGGCTGCTCAGCGATGGTTTCTATCTTTGGAAGCCACCAGGACTAGAACTTGAAAATACATTGCCACTACTTTTGTCAGACAATATAACTACAATGTCCAATTGGATGTGACGGCTAGAGAATTGGAGACCACTAAGTAGAACATAAGGGAAGATTTTGTAGACTTTTTGACCCGCTGGAAGGAAAAAGCTACAAAGATGACCAATAGGCTAATAGAAAAGGAGCAGGTTTGGATGGTAGTAAAGAAACTATAGCCACAGTTCAAAAAATAACTGATTACTTAGCCGCTCATGACTTGTGAGTAGTTGTTTGACGCAAGAGTACAAATTGAGGATGTCATTCAGACCGGCGATATTAAGAAAATGGAAAGTAGCCCGAGTCAGAAGCCTAGGAAGCCATTTCAGAATAACTATACTACCAACTAAGCCAGCAATAACGCGCCCCACAATAACACTAATTTTATGTCAAGAGCTGCAGAAGTTAACATTCTCAATCCACAGCTGGGTTAGGCCAACCCACCTTTTGCACCCAAATTCCAGAGGAGGGTATTCACACTCAGTTAAATGTGCCACTCTCCATATTATTCTCCAGGCTGATGGAGAGAGGACACATTAAGCCCCTTGCTCCAACTCGTCCTCCTGACCCACTTCCACTAAGATATAACCCTACAATATACTGCACCTTCCATCAGGGGCATGGATACTCGATCAACAATTGTGTGAGGCTTCGGCATCAAATCTAGGATCCCATTGATAATAAGGTGATTTTACCCCCAATAGCGGTTAAACCCAATGTAACCACCCATTCCTTGTCGAACCATATGAATCCACCCCCTCAAAATTTGAATTGTATCCATACTGCCTTACCCTACTATGGTCCTAATATCTACATTTTCCCAGAGGGGGCCGTCAAACTAAATCCACTTCTCCCGAAAGAGAATTCCCTATGCTCTTTGGATGCAGAGGGGACTTTATATGTGGAAGAGAACGATCTGGCAGAACTTGAGGAAGCAAAGGAACTGATGGATGAGTGGGATAACATGGTCAAGGACGATGAGGTGCATGTTGAATTTGCCTTCTACAACCCCAACATAGCCTCCGGTAATGATGGTTGGCTCTTCTCAAATGAATTAAAAAATGGGAAAGCAGATAGCTAGTTAGAAGAAAGTGGGGGGGTGGAGTGACCCCAATGAGGAGAACCTTTTTGCCTCTCTGGTGTCCTGCCCAAGAATAGTGAAGAAGAAGAAGACACAGAGGAAACATCCAGAGATGAATCAGAGGAAAAATCAAGGAACACTAAGAATGGACCAGGGAAAGAATTAGAGTAAGTACTTAAGAAAGAACCAAAAAACAAAACTGAAACCAAGTTCGAGAAAGACCAGGGACTGAATAAGGCAGTAAGAGGAGATGAGAGCAAGAAAGTAGAAAATATGGTAGGAATTAGGCCCACTGACAATGAGATTGCAGAAGAGGACATGAATAGGAGCACATGCAAACAGAATGCTAGCCCGAATATCACATCCGAATAAGAGAAAGGCATCTTAGACATTTTTGTTCTTAATGATGACATCTGGGACTAATTAGGGCTTGAAAATAGTTGGAATAAAGATGAGCCATGGGTAATAAGAGACATCAACAGACAGGAAGTAGAGAAAGAACATGGCCCGACCATAAAAGAAGACCTGAAAGCTTGCAAAAACCACCTGACAACCGACAAAGGAAAGGGAAAGGCAGAGAAAGATGTCCCGTGGGAATTGGAAGGACTGGACTTGTTAGAGATTAACACCGCTAAAGACTTATGGGATGGTTTGTGGGACCAGGAGGAAGAAGCTAAACACCTGACTAGGAGTGGGAGGCACTTTAAGCCAACGCACTTAGAGAAAGGTGAGGCTAGTCAGCAAACAGTGGAAACTAAGAAAGAGGATGATGTTGTACTGAAGCATCTTAAGAAAATATAGGCTAATCTAAGCATCTGGGGGCTACTAATGGCATTCCACAAGCATTGACAGGCCGTTATGAGGGCTTTTAGTAAAGCCAACATCTTTATAGACACCACTCCAGAATAGCTGGTAGGAATGGTAACCCTACTCGACTGACCAATGTCATCACCTTCATTGAGAAAGATCTGCCAATCGAAGGGCCCCTGCACAACAAGCCTCTCCATGTGACAGTCAAGTGCCTAGGGAAATGGGTGCTCGTGGTACTGATTGATGACGGGTCAGCACTGAATGTATGCCTGCTCAAAATAGCACATTACTTCGGGATGAAAGAGAAAGATTTTACGCTAACTACCCAAGGGGTACGAGATTATGACAACACCCACATGAATGTGCTGGGGCTAGTCAAATTTGCAGTTACCATGGGACTAGCAGAAAGCGAGATAGAGTTCTACGTATTAGATGTGCTGGCCTCTTTCAATTTATTGCTAGGCCAACCATGGTTACAGGACCCCTTTGTGCAACTAGTCCCATCCACCCTTCATCAGAAGGTCAAAATGGTAAGAGATGGGTTCGTCTTGACCATTTTCAAAGAATCAAGAATTCAGTCGCCGGTCACCGATGACACCCCTTTGTTGGAAATACAACATGGAGATGATGATCTCACCCTGAGCTGATTCGAATTTGATGAGTCAACAACTATCCAAACTCTGATGACAGGAAAATAGCTGTACATGAAACCTCAAGTGGTAACCACGATGGGCAAAATATTATACTTCCTAGGCTTAGGATTTGGAAAAAGTCGATAAGACAGGGTTGAACTGATAAATTTTTAGGGCAATCTCCATGCCTTCAGACTGGGATACAAGATCACAACCAAGAATTATGCTGAGAAAGCAGCGGAAGCACAGAAAAAGGCAAGGGCCAAGATAAGCGGGAAAGAATACATTGCTCTGATGTCGACTTATGGGTCTCTGAATGGGTAGTTTGTCAAGGACTGCGAGGCCTTCCCATTCTGTGAATTCTCAAAACCATGGATAGACAAGGGGTCTGGGAAGAAAACATGAGGTCTGAAGATATTCTTCCTGCATCAGCTGACAGACAGCGAGCAAGAAAAGGACAAGATAGAGGATGAGGATGAAGTAAAGGAAGTGCGTGAGCAAGATTGGATCGAGAATCTTGGAGAACCAACATTGGGGTCACTCTTCGAAGAAGGAACAACTCTAATGCACGTGAAAAAAGATGCGGAGGTAGTTACAATGTTGAGCAGGATGCACCATTCGACTATTCTAACACGATAATAAACGCAGATAATGTTGTAATTAATAACAGGGCTTATGAATATAACATTTTGAATATGATAGATAGAGGGTCAGAGTTCGTGTCGAACTCGTCTGCATTAGTATGTTTGAAGTCCAGTGGTGAGTCTGCCGGGCACCCATTTGTTGGGGTGCCTTGGTCTTTTAGTTCTCCCAATTTCGCATCAGAGTCTATAACTCTTGCTAACAATAATAATGAAATGAGGAACTCTTCTGGTTATCCTACTGTACTTTCATTTGAATATATGATTTCTGACTCCAAAAATGCTTTTGATGCCTATGCCCCAGGAAATAAAACTTTTAATTGAAAAAAGAGAGACGTGTGCTAAACCTTTAATTGAATAAATTTTATCAATAAACCTGGGTACCGAGAAGGATCTCCAAATAGTCCAGATCGGCTCCGCTTTATCATCCGAAAAATGTGAGCCTTTAATCAAGCTACTAAGGGGATTTAAAGATGTTTGCACATGGTCATACGAAGATATGGCCAAAATAGACCCACGAATCGTCAAACACAAAATTTTCCTCTACCCCGATGCCAAACTAGTAAAGAAAAAGTTTTGACAAGTAAGACCAAACTAGGATCTCAAAACCAAAGAGGAAGTTACCAAGCAAGTGAGTGCCGACTTTCTTTAGGTGACAGAGTACCCCAAGTGGGTGGCTAATATTGTCCATGTACCAAAGAAAGACGGTCATGTGCAAGTTTGGGTTGACTTCCGAGATCTTAACAAAGCATGTCTGAAAGATGACTTCCCTCTGTAACACATAGATGTCATTGTGGACAACATTGCTGGTTATGCCTTAATCTCTTTCATGGATTAATTTTCTGTATACAACCAGATCCTCATGGCCCCCGAAGACAGATAAAAGACTACGTTCACCATACCATGAGGAACATATTGTTATAGGGTTATGTCTTTCGGTCTGAAAAATGCAAGAGCTATGTACCAACGTGTCGCAATGACATTACTTCACGACATGCTACACAAAGAAGTTGATGTATATATCGACGATATGATTATTAAATCCAAGGTTTGTGAAAGATATATCCAAGCTTTGGGAAAATTCTTTGAAAGGATTCAGAAGTACCGAATGAGGCTAAATCTGTAGAAATGTACTTTTGGAGTTGCTGCAGGTAAGATGGGATTCATCATCACCCAAAAGGGCATAGAGGTGGACCCTTCTAAGATTAAGACAATTCTAGAAATGCCTTCCCTGAGAACAGAGAAAGAGGTTAGAGAATTTCTGGGAAAGATTTAGTTCATTAGTCACTTTATCTCGAAGCTGACTACAACCTGTGAACCTTTCTTTCGATTGCTAAGAAAGAACACAAAATTTCAGTGGGATCAACATTGCCAGAATGCCTTTGAATTCATCCAAGGATACTTACAAAAGCCTCCAGTACTTTCTCCTCCAGAACTAGGCAAACCACTAATTCCGTATTTATTAGTGAACGAATATGCAATGGGCTGCATGCTAGCGCAAGAAGGGGACAACGACAAAAAAGGTTGTCTACTACTTGAGCAAGAAAATGACAGAATGTGAAGTCTGATACACACCACTGGAGAAAACTTGTTGGTTTTGGTGTAGTCATCAAAAAAGTTGCAACACTATATGTTGGCATAACATGTAGTGTTGATTTCTAGAATGGATCCGCTTAAGTACCTATTTGAAAAGCCCGCACTGACAGGAAGATTGGCCCGATGGTTGCTATTATTGGCCAAGTTTGAATTGCATTATAAGACCGAAAAATCGTTATAAAAAAGAGCCGTAGTAGAATTCTTAGCCGATCAGCCAATTGAGGGAGAAGAAAATTCATAATTTCAATTTTTCGATGAAAATGTTGTTGGATTATGCGGAAAACTGCATACGAATCTTAGATTAGATCATTAATATGAATTAATATTAGATTACTTGAAGTTTAAAAATCTACCTGCTGATTCTGGTAGGTTTGAATTAGAACTACAACTCCTCGGATCTTTTAGTGTATGATCCAATTGCACGATCAGCAAGAGCCCGGTAGGTGGTCACCGATCTGGCCGCCACCTCTTTTTTTTTGACTCAAACCCTAGTCGTCGTCTATAATATGAGTTCTGACCTAATAATCAGAATAAGTATCATAGTTATAGATAATGAGAGGGACCTCATCTGCAATTATGGACTATATTGGGGATCCAAGAATAATAGTTAAATTGGCTTCTAAAAGTTTTAAGAAATTACATATCAGCACCATGTAATATAATTTTAATTCTTTTAATTATAATTAATTTCATAAAATAATTACAACTGCACTCCAATTTAATTATCTCAGATCATTACGATAAAAGTCCTTATATACCGAGTTATATAACAAATAATATGATTATACGTATTAAGTTTCCAATACCCGCTTAGTAAAATTTAATTACTAATAATTTAATTTCACTAACATCTACAATCATTGATTACCAAATTTAACTTATTTGATACACTACCAGATTAAATTAATAATTCACTGATCAAGTTTACAGGTAGTAACAAAACTTATGAATTTATCAAGGGGTATTACAATCCAGAATTATTCTGAGCACAGATTTCTTAGAAATATAACACTGATCATATTCTAATATTTATTACCCAAACTACATGATCTATTGAAATAATAAAATTGAATCTCGTATGTAAATAATTCAAAATAATAAAATACTAAAACACGTCAGCATTCAATATTTCTCGGGATTAAGAATCTATGAGCTCTCGAGCAAATTGTAAAATTATGTAAATCCAATCATGTGAGTATATGAACTTTAATTTCACCTTTGGTCATGTTCAATATATTTCTGGTGTACCAAACTCAATCTTTCTTGAGTTATCGAACAAATTCCTTTGCTTAAGATAAACCACTAAGATTGTGTACGCAGCTATACCAATAAGATGTCAACCTATATCTAGGCTGTGAACTAATTTAATTATACAAAAGCTGAATTTTTGATCTTTTGTAAGTAAGTCAAGCTCTACTTACCAGAATTTCTACTATGTATAATTATCGACATTTCGCACTTTAATTATAAATAATAAAAATGTATTTTTTTACAAATATAGATATAAATGGGCTAAGACAATCTAAATATTATTAATAAAAATAATATAAAATGTCTTACATTGATTTTATATAAAACTCCCAACAATCTCTTATTTTTCATTAAAGTCATATGGCCATACATCTCAAACCAAGTCCCTTTACGTGACTATTGAAAGTCTTAACCGGTAAGCTCTTCATAAAATGATCTGTAAGGTTATTTGCTGATGTAATTTTGGTCACAAACACATCACCTCTCTGAACGATATCTCGAATTAGGTGATACTTACGCTCAATGTGTTTAGCCCATTTATGGGTCCTAGGTTCTTTCGAATTAACAACCACTCTGCTATTATCATAATAAAGTGTAATAGTTGACTGCACTGAAGGAACCACTCCCAAATCAGTAAGAAAGTTCTTGAGCCATACAACCTCTTTTGCTGCCTCCGAAGCGGTCACATATTCGACCTCCATGGTGGAATCAACAATGCAAGACTGCTTGATACTCCTCAAACTGACAACTCTACCTCCCAGGGTAAACACATATCCAGAGGTAAACTTCCTGAATTGTTTATCTGAATGGAAATTTGAGTCAGTGTACCCAATAAGCACAAGATTTTCTGCCTGGTAAATCAGTACATAATCTCTAGTTCTTTTCAGATAGTTGAGAATGTGTTTTACCGCTGTCTAATGTTCTTCGCCTGGATTAGACTGAAATCTTCTAACCATGCCAACGGAAAAACAAATATCTGGTCTAGTACATTGTATGACATACATAAGGCTTTCGACTGCCGAAAGATAAGGAATGTCTTTCATCATTTCTATTTGATCAGTTGTTTTAAGACACTAATCCTTAGATATACTGATTTTATGCCCGAAAAGAAGAAATTCTGATAGACTGATTCCATGCCTGAAAGGAAGAAATTCTTTCTTGTAATCTTGCATGCTAAATCTGGCGAGAACATTATCGATGTAAAGTGCTTGGGATAAATCTAACATCTTTTTACCCCGATCTCGCATACGCTTAATCCCAAGGATGTGACTGACTTCTTCTAAATTCTTTATATCGAACTGTCTTGATAACCACACCTTTACGTTAGATAATGCTCCCACATCATTACTGATGAGAAGTATATCATCTACATAAAGTACAAGAAATATCACCACGCTTCTGTTAACTTTTTTGTACACACATGCTTCATCCGGACATTGATAAAAACCAAAAGACTTGATTGCCTAATCAAACCAGATGTTCCAAGATCTGAATGCTTGTTTAAGTCCATAAATGGATCTTTGTACCTTGCATACCTTAATCTCTTGATTTACTTGCTATAACATCGTCTGGATGCATCATATAGATGCACTTGTCAAGATTTCTATTAAAAAATACAGTCTTGACCTTCATTTGCCAAATTTTGTAATCAAAATGAGCAGCAATGGATAAAAAAATCCTGATAGACATAAGCATAGCTACCGATAGATTTTTTTCTCATAATTGATCCCTTCTTTCTGAGTAAATCATTTTGCAACAAGCATAGCTTTGAAGGTTTTTACCTTCTCGTCTATCCCTCTTTTTCTCTTGTAGATTCATTTGCCTCCGATAAATTTTACCCCATCCGATAAATCAAAAAGATTGAAATATATAGATTCCATCTATGAATTCATAACTTTCATCCAAAGACTAGAGTCCTTGTCATAGATAGCTTTGTTATAATTTTTGGGTTCTGGTTCATATTCTCCTGGGATCTCACCGAAGTGTTCACCCAAGTACACCAACCTATCAAGCTGTTGCCTGACCCTCCAACTACGACGAGGCTCTCCCTATGCCTGTGTACTAGTGACACAGTCCTGATCATCAATAAATCTCCCATTACCAGAAGGCAATGAGTTATTGATATCAGTCGATATTTCTTATTATGAATTTGGTGCATCTGTTCGGTTATTTTCTCTTAACTCTTGTAAAATTAACTTACCCTTTGGCTTGAAGTTTATAATATAATATTCTTCCAAGAACTAGGCATTGGTGCTAACAATGACCTTCTGGTCCTTAGGATCATAAAATAAACCTTCCTTGGTGCCTTTAGGGTAACCCACAAAGAGACACACATCTGTCCTAGATTCTAACTTCCTCAGTTTCTTTTTCAGCACGTGTAATGGACAACCCCAAATCCGAATATGTCCCAGACTGGGATTACGTCCATTCCATAGTTCTGTGGTTGAAGGAACTGACTTAGATGGAACTAGGTTTAACAAATATGTTACCATCTCTAATGCAAAACTCCAAAATGAATCTGACAGATTCGAATAACTTATCATGGACCTAATCATATTCAAAAGAGTTCGGTTCTTTCTTTTTGCTACACAATTCTACTGAGGCATGCTATGTGCAGTCAATTGGGATGTAATTCCTACCTCCTCTAGGTAGTCCCTAAACTCTCCCAAGAGATATTCTCCACCACGATCAGATCACAGTATTTTGATTAGTTTACCATGCAGCCTCTCCACTTTAGTCTCAAAAACTTTGAATTTCTTAAAGGATTCAGACTTGTGGTGCATCAGGTAAACATAACCAAACCTTGAGTAATTATCAATGAAGGTGATGAAATACTCAAAACCATATCTTTCCTAGATAGTCATGGTCCACACATGTCAGAATGAGCCAATTCTAACACATTTTTAGCTCTATAGCCCTTTGTCGAGAACGGTCTCTTAGTCATTTTACCTTCCAAGCAGGATTCACAGACTGGAAGTGCCTCCACTTCCAATGAGCTTAATTGCCCATTTGAAACTAGTTTTTGAATCATTTTCAGAGTAATATGCCCAAAGCGTAAGTGCCAAAGATATGTTTGGTTCAATAAAGAAGGTTCATTTCTCTTTAAATAATTTCCATTACAGTTATTCAATTCAGTATTAAGAAGTGCCGATAAAATAGGTTTGATAATGTATAGATTATTCACCAATGTATCAGAACAGATATAAGAATTGTCAAATTTAATAGAAACATTCCTACTAAAAATGTTCAGATATCCATTCATAACCAATTTCAAAACAGAAATTAAATTTCTTTGGATTGCTGGTACGTAAAAAATAATATTTTAATATTATTCGCCTATCACTACCAAAATCAATAACAAATGTTCCTACTGCTACTACTACTGCCATATTTGACTCACTCATGAACAAAAATATTTCTCCATCACTAAGTTGCCTGGTTATTTGGAATTCCTGTAATGAATTCCAAACATGATTAGTGGCTCGTGAATCTACATACCAAGGTCTCCCTAGATTCTACCACATAACATGCTTCAACCGTGAACGAATAATTGTTACTTTGTTCATTGCCGTGCTTTACTAAGAAAACCGGACAATATTTATTCCAATTTCCTGGCTGATGGCAAGAATAGCATTTCCCTTTCGGCTGCTTTTCTGTCACTTGAGACTTCCCTTTAGTTTTAACAGCTGTATGTTGCTTCTGAACTTTCCTCTTTGTCGTCTTCTTCTCTTTCGGCTCAGAAGTCGAGGGTCCTTCAACAACATTCACCAGAGACTGGTAGGCCTAGACTTTCCTTTCGGGTGTGGTCTCTACCGGCTCTGTTGGACACAATTTTGTTAAAACAAACTTGAAGTCCTCTACCGTCAGGACAATGTCAAGATTCTTTTCCAGTTTGCCCATTATATTTAAAAAAAGAATATTACATTGAATTAGATTTTTTTAGAAAAATCTCGTTTGAATTAATTTTAAATTGACTTTTTTCGTCCGTCAATTAAAAATAAATTTTGCCAGTTAGTCTAATTTCTTTAGAATTCAATTTCTCGTTGGAGCATTCACTTTAAATTAGACAAACCGTATCTTTTTATTTTGTTATCTGAACAGTTCAGGAAACCTCTGTTCAATAAAATTAAATAATCAGTACCTTCGGCCATATAAATAATAACAGTAATTTTGTTCGGGAGGATATTATTAATTATATTTTAAGTGTATACCATTAGTTCATTCTCAAAATTTAAACATGCTCGTAATGAATCTCCCCTTTGGGGATTGCCCATACTTACTATTTAATTAAGATAATTATCACTTAAGAATTTTATTTCTAGTGATATTCGCAGTTAAAGTCTTTTGTTGGGGAGGTGAATTAATTACACCACATATAAAACACTAATGGAGGTAGTGAGAATTAATTAAAATTTCTTCACCTACTTAATATTTAAAATGAGGGACAAAAAATGTCTTTATTTTCAAAAATTAATTCAAAAGGAAAATTTTTATTTTCCATGCAAAACTTAATTTTCTAATTTCTTTATTTTAATTATTCAAAATAAAAAAAATTATTTAAATTAAAATAACTCAAAAATCAAAATTAATTCAAGCAACAAATTAAAATTTCACTTTTAATTAATTTTGAAAAAAAACCCATAAAAAATAATAAAATTTTTCATAAAAAATGTTCTCTAAGGTCGGGTCTTTTTAATCCATGCTATCCATGTTTATTCGTTTCCAAACATAAAACAAAAATAAAATAAAAAACTAGGGCTTGAGTCCTTTTAGGCTAAAGTCATAACAGCTAGGTGTCACGGCCCGAGATTTGCTAAGGCATGGACGCTTGGATTTGCGGATGAGGCTCGCGTGGAAGGTTCTAGATCGTCCTGGAGAGGACCAGAGCTAAGGAGAACCTAGAAGACTCCAGAGAATTCCGGAGGAGTCCGGAATGTTCCAGAGCATCCTGGAAGACCCTAGAAGCCCTTGGAAGGATTAGTCTCCTATGTAATAGAATATTGTGGAATATTCTAGAATAGGGTGGAAAGGTCTAGAGTCTAGGAATGTTCTGGAGGGTGAATGGTGACCCTTGGATCTAAACGATCCTAGCCGTCCATTGGAGAGGTGGATGACTATATAAAGGGTGAGGCCTCATTTGTGAGGTAGGCACTTAGAGGAGGCACCTTGTGAGCCTCTAGGACATTAAGAGTGCTCAATTGGTGAGAGTGAGAGAGCCTTGAGAGTGCTCCATGGGGAGAGCACTTGGGGGGTGATTCGGGGGCACTGCAGCGTTGAGACTTCACCGTCGGTGAAGGAAGGCATGGAGATGCTGCGCGGGCGTGTGTCATTTCTACCCAAGACTTTGTATGGGGAGAGCTCTTAAGAGAGGAGTGAGTCTTGTAAAGCATGTAAATACTCATTCTTTATAGTGTAGCTTCCTTACCCTAAGAGTCGTGTATCTCTTTGTGTGTGTGAGGGTAGCCTATGAGTTTGGGTAAGCATGAAGACGATACTCCGAAGTCTCGATAAAGCTAATCAAGAGCATGGAAGGCTGACTTAGGCGGTCATAGGTGCACTGCCTGAGTGCCGCACGGGGCGCAAGCGAGGCGCGAAGTTCTTGGCCCGTGACAGCCTGCCTTCTTGGCCCCAATGTCCCAGTGAGAATCTCTTCCCTTTCTTTCTTTGTTTGTCTTGTCAGCCCTTCTTTTGTTACTTTAGCTTTTGATACTTTACGCATGTTTCTAACTTGTTTCTTCTGCCCTCTGAATAAAAATGTCGAAGAGGCTGGACAAAACCCAACTCGTGAAGGCACGAGCTCGACTTTCTAAGGAGGCCAAGGCCTCTGTGGCCAGGAAGCCCAGGCTTCAGGCCAAGGCCCACTCCCTCTTTCAGCGGGTACTCCTAAGGCTCCAACTGTGGTGGAGTTCGACCCACCATAGGGCCCTCCACCTGTGGAGAATGTTCTCTTGGCAGTGGTGGTCCCCATAACCGAGCTTCTAATCCCCTTTGCTGCAACGAGCCTTTCAGCTTCCTTGGGCCCCCTGCTTCCTCTCAGCCTGGAGATATGTTGAATGACTTCAACATAGCTCGGGCCAAGATGGTTGATTTCGTCGGGGACGTCAATGCTACCCTCGTCGATGTTGGGACAACGCCCATGACCATAAGCGTGATCATCGGGATACGTAATAATTTGATTCCTGATTTTACCAATTCGAGCGTGATCCTCGGGATATACGATATGATTTGATCCCTGATTTACTGTTGTGACGATTACTAAGATGATTT
>JAUTBS010037374.1:0-14005 GCA_032361285.1 Aequorea victoria
TCGGAGAGCCTGTTTTAACCCATAGAGAGAGCGCTTCAACTTACATACAGCCGCAGAAGACGAGGAGGAAAAACTAGGTGGAAGGGCCATATATATGTCCTCTTTGAGATCACCATGAAAAAATGCGTTTTTGATATCCATTTGATGAAGTGGCCAGCCTTGTGAAGCAGCAATAGAAATCACCATACGCACTGTAGTCATCTTGGCAACTGAAGCAAAAGTCTCCTCATAGTTTAGTCCATATTCTTGCTTGTTCCCAAGGGCAACCAACTGTGCCTTATACCGGTCCAGAGTTCCACCAGAGCGGAGCTTGATGGAATATACCCATTTATAACCAATGGGCTTAATATTAGATGGGCAACGTACCACGTCCCATGTAAGATTACCGTGAAGAGCCCTAAGTTCCTCATCCATTGCTTCCCGCCAACATTCATGTTTAACAGCCTCAGAAAAGTATGTAGGAATGGGATTAGAAGTTAAAGTAGCATTAAAACCATACCAATCAGGAGGGCGTGATACTCGTGCAGAGTGGCGAGGACCAGGTGCAAGAGCAATGTCAGGCTTAGGAGGCGCAGGTGCCGGTGGATCAAGTGCAGAGGAAGAGTCAACCTCGGGAGAGGGCAAAGTAGGTCGTCGTCGAGTATACACAATTCCAGGTTTGAACCGTTCGGGAAGATGAGGCAATTCATCATAACAAGGAAGAACATTAAGATCAGGCAAGGACTCAACATGGGTAGAAAAATAATATTGATGTTTAAAGAAAGTAACATTACGAGAAGTGCAAAATTTGTTAGAACCAGGATCATAATAGACATAACCTTTGTGAGAAATACTATAATCCATAAAGACACATACAACTAATCAGGAGGTAAATGAACAAAACAGATACAGCCAAAAGTATGCAAATTAAGATAGTGAGGGTGCTGGTGATATAAACGAAAATAAGGAGAATCAAAGTTCAAGACTTGAGAGGGCAATCTATTAATCAACTAAACGGTAGTAGACAATGCCTCAACCCAGAATTTGGAAGGAACAGATGACTCAAGTAATAAGGTATGGGTAACGTCCAAAAGATGTCGATTTTTACGTTCGGCCACTCCATTTTGCTGAGGGGTGTAGGGACAGGAGCGTTGAGACACAATACCTTTGTGGTGTAAAAAATTATGAAACGCATGCGACATATATTCTCCACCAGAATCAGACCGCAAAATCTTAATGCCAGTAAAAAATTGGGTCTCAACATATGCTACAAAGGTCCAAAAAATAGAAAAGACCTCAGATTTGGACCGAAAAAAATAGACCCAAGTATAGCGACTGAAATTATCAATGAATGTCACAAAATATCTATATCGAGCATGAGAAATGACAGGAGAAATTCCCCAAACATCACTATGAACAATATCAAAGCATTTTATAGCACGACTACCATGGGAAGGAAATGAAAGAGTTTTACTTTTACCAAGTTTGCATACCGAACAATCAAATGACACATCTTTAGAAAAATGTTCGTTATTGCCTAACAAACCAGAACTCAATATATGAGATAGAACATTAGAGTTCGGATGACCCAAACGTTTGTGCCATAATTTATGTTGAGAATGAACTGTCATACAACCCAACGACAAACTTGGAATGGAAAAGTGTAATGGAAAAAGTCTTCCAACTTTAGGCCCCTTCGCGAGTATCTTCCCCGACACTTGATCCTGCACAAGACAACCATCACGAGAGAAATGAACGTTACAGTTATTATCAACCAATTGTCCAACTGAGATAAGACTAGTGGAAAGCTCAGGAGATACATAAACATCTCTGAAAGAAGAATTAATATCGCCGACTTCATTAATAGCTAAATGACTTCCATTTGCTATCTGAATCTGGGATGAACCATGATAAGGGCGAACATTGCAAAGAGTATTGGACAATCTAGTCATATGATTGGATGCAGCAGAATCAACAAGCCAAGAATGAGATGCAGTAGTATGATTACCTTGGAACCCTAAAGCAGAGAAGGCTGACATTATCATTTGCTGAACCATCTCTGGAGTAAGGACAGATTGATCGCTAGCTGTAGAAGAGCTTGCTGAAGAAGAAGGACCAACCGTAGTCTGGTAGGCATGAGCTTGACGCTTCGGGGGACGAATGGGACATTCTTTGATAATATGGCCTGGCTTCTTGCAGTAATTGCAAGATTTCTTTGAACAGTGAGCAGCAATGTGCCCATACTCCTTGCAACTGAAGCATTGAACCTTCCGCATATCCCTACCTTGGCCTTTTCCATGAGCTGCATATGCAACGACATTAGATGTTTGTTTTTCTTGCTGAAAAATGACCTGTGTTGCAAGACGCTGCTCCTCTCGAAGCAATTCTCCAAAACACATATCCAATGAAGGAGGAGGATCCCGGTTCATCAAATTAGAGCGAGTTGCCTCGAATTCAGGTCGTAATTTCATCAAAAACTGGTCTCTCTTGCTCTGTTCATAAACTTCCTGAACAGCAGAGAGGGATTCCTCTGGCACCTTAGCATAAACCATATCAGCAAATTCCCCCCATAAGTTTTGAAACCCAGAAAAATAATCTTGAATGGAAAGATCGCCCTGAGTGTAGTGGGCAATCTCATATTCCAACTGAAAACGTCGGGCTGCGTTGTCCTGTTGATAAACTTTTCTCAAAAAATCCCACATGCTTTTAGCTGTCTTGTACGGCCGCAGATATATCACTATTGGAGGATCAACTGATCCTAAGATCCATGACATTACTCTAGCATCTTTTACCTTCCACTGAGCCAATTTAGGAAGTTCAGTTGGAGCCGGTTCACTTCCATCAATATGGCCCCATAACTCCTTTCCCATGACAAATACTCGAAATTGAAATTCCCAAGTACCATAATTTTTACCCGTAAAACGCACACCACAAGAATCTGAATTGGTAGCCATGATATCTAAGAATTACCAAAAAATAATCAAAGTAACCCAAACCCACAAACTATCTGTCAAAATACCCTAAATAACCAAACTAACCCGGTGATGACCCGAACCAAGAAAACCCAAATATCCCAGCAAACCTCGGCAACCCACCAACCACGATCGGCAACCACGAACAGAGAGATTGGCAACCACGATCGGCAAAATTGCAATTCTGAGATCGAACCAGTCGAGCAATCACGAATCCAGAGATCTGAGTTGCCAACAACTAGCGACGTGAAACAGAAACCTCGAGGAAATCAGAGTCAACGCGAGGAGAAAACCAAAAAATTGTGAACCTTGAGAAAATCCACAAGCAACGGAATTGGAGAGAAATCTGAGCGACCCAAGAAAGTCGTGAAACCAACGACGATGAGAGAGATCCTTGCTCCAGACACCCAAAAGCAAATTTTGAGCAGAACCACGATCCACGATCACGGTCGACAAATTAGAGTCGCACTAGGAGCACGAGCGACGAGCGAATCAGGAGGAGCGAGCCGTGAACCACGAACCACAAATGGCACAAAAGGTCGCTGATGAGAAGGACTGAGGACTCCGACGGCTAGGTATGTGATGGCTCTGATACCATGTCAAAAAGTCAATCGTATTGGATTGAATATCCTCATTGTGAGGATTGCTTACATTATATAAGAATTTCTGAATCAATTACATGGCTTTCTTTTCTCAATTATACCAATCAAATCTACCTAAAATAGGAAACTATATATTTACAAAATATACACATATAATATCATTCTATATATATATGATTGACAGGGCATGGGACGAGAGGGAACATAACTAAACCATTACTTCATCAACTCGATTATATTATCATTCAAGAAATTCTTCACAATATTTTTTCCTTTCTTTTACAAAACTTTACATCACATAAGGGTTCTCCGGCCACAAACACATATTTTGTTTTACATATCAAAATAAAATACCAGGTGGAGTATATATCTCCATGGACCCTAACTCAAAACATATGCTTGCAGTGGACTTGATCGTGCATATCATTCGCTTGTACCTGTTACAAAGATCTGTATGGGGGTGAGTTACAAAATCCACATGCTCACCAATCACTAGCAACGATATTATAAATTGCATAATGAAAAAAAATAACTCATCACTTTGAAAACAGAATATCATTTTGTAAAACACAACTTTTATCAACAAAAGATTTCAAGTCTTATCTTTCACAAATCACCTCATATGAGAGTTTTCTAAAACTTTATCCATTTCGATATTTCATTTTACTTCACCTTCATTTTGTCATTTCTCTTAGTAGAGAAAAGTATATATGATAAAGTTTTTAAAAAATCAATATATCTTAAAAAAGAGTTATTCATCGTTTTACTGTTCATTATCTTTAAAAAGAGAATTTTTTTATCTTATTATCATTCACCTCCCAGTGGAGGAATTTCACATCCATAACATCATCATCTCTCAATGGTGGAATTTTTTACAATCCCCTTTCAGTGGAGGAATTTTCAACAATCAACTCTCAGTAGAGGATTTTCAATAACCACCTCTCAACAGATGATTTCTAATAATATTTTTGTTTATTCACTTAGTAGTGATAAATGTCTTTTTATTTCACATATACACTTAGTAGTGGTAACATATTTAACCATTTATTAATCATATTTCTTCATGCAGGTTTGGATTGTATTAACCTCCCAACCATGAGTTGTTACAGTATTATTACCGTGAATGTCCCGCCTACTGTTAATTGGGCAGGGCTAAGGATTATTCTCCAGACCATCTCCACAATGCTCAGTGGTAGAGCTAAAATTCACCTATGATTTATTCACAATATATATAATAATATGGCATATACCCACGAACGCTTGTACGGTATATCCATCAGATGATATATGCCCACGAACGCTTGTACGACATACCCATCACATGACATATGTCTACGAACGCTTGTGCGACATATTCACGTAATATCAAGACTATCATGATACACATATTATATCCATTAATTATTTAGCCAAGTTTTTATTTAATTTCTTCCTTATATGTTCCTAGATCATTTCATAAAACTTTTATAAGTTAGTTTCTCTTTCCTTATTAATTAACTTATCTTTCACATTTACTCAACACGTCTTATAAGTAAGACATATTATCATAGCTCTCGTGTTCTACTATATGTTCAAAGATCATTTCATAAAATAGGGTTCATTTCATGAGTTCACAAGATAGCTTTCTTTCATAAGAAAAATCACAATTTTCTTTCATAAAAACGTATAGCATAAAATACCATGATTTTAACCATTCACATACTTATAATACCAAGATAGTGAAAAAAACCCCACCTCGAATGAGCTCAACTCAAGCGACGTCTTTCGATTCACTCCTAATTTCCGATTCCCACACAACTTAGAATATAACGCGATCAGAACATAACTTCGCAACTCAAAATAACTCATGCATGCTTGTGAGAATGTGCATGTGAGGTCATTCTCTTCTGAAATACCTCATATTTAATCACTCTTGGTACCCTCATGGTCCCCAAGATGTCTAACTTGTGTTTAGGTAGTTATATTTGCTTAAAACCTTCTTGAATCATATTTTCTATCATTTCCAGATTTTGTCCCACCTGTTTAAAATTTGTTTAAAATACTAAAACTTACTTAAATATTTTAGAAATATTACAGAGTCTAGATTAGTATGTTACCTAAATTGTTTATGATGAACCCGAGAGACATAACCCAACAGAAAGGGCTTTACAAATTCCTGGGGCACAATCTGTTCAGAAATGACTCTATTTGTGAGAATCCCATTTTCTTACAATCCGTCCAATTAAAATGAGGTTTATCAATTTTGGGTGAACTAGATCTATAGACCTTTCTTTCCATATATGGGTTATCTCTAAGAGATTGTTCTGGAATTTACTAAAATTCCTCAAAGTGGACTATTTTTTTGCTTTCCAAATGCAGAATATTCAAAAATGGCATAGGTGTTTCAAAATACATTTTTGGGTCCAACCAAAAAATTTAAATGTCCATAACATGATAAAATATCTCTTTGAAAGATAGGTTTTCATTTAGGCTCTGTTTGGGTAGCACAAAAATTCTTAGATGGGACTTTAATCCACTATTCTTCACTTTTTCATAAGGTTTCATACTTTCATCTTTTTTCTACCCTCTTACCCATGCAAGCATTATTTTTATACATCTTAATATCACTTTATGTGCTATGCTGGCAATTTTTATTAACTTTTTCCATAGGTCTCAACTATTTACTTCAAAATGATCTCCAATCAAGAAAGTTCTCCTTCCTAAATTTGAGATCCTTCCTTATGTGTTATTTCCATATTCTTATCTTCTCTTTGATATGAGAAGAGATGAGATGTGTGAGATGATTTTAGAACTTTGAAAGAGAGTTTTAAGAACTCTTACTTGATGATTTATTGGTTGAGGGTTGGAGGATCTAAGTTTCAAGTTTCTCCTTTATTCCTTCTTTTTTTTCTTCCTTCTTTCTTCATTCTCTTTTTCATTCTTCTCTTTTCTCTCCTCTCTTCTCTCCCTCTTCCCACCGAATTTCTAGTGAGGGAAAATGACTTGAGAAAATGAATTCTTTGTTAGGAAAAGGCTCCTATCTATAGGCAAAAATTGAAGGTAAAAAGACCCATTTACCCCTCATTTAGTTAGGGTTCAACCAAGATTTCTTCCATTACGGTTTTGGTTCCACCATTTTGGTTGTCTTCCAACCGTAGTTAGGGTTTCCAAATGGGTGTCATCACGAGCCATAAAGAAACTTCGAAGACTTTTCTTCCGAAAGTCTTTTAAAAAGACTATTTTTTTTTATTTTCTTTATGTCATGTCAAGCTTCTCTCATAAAATCATACATGAATAGTTATATATGTATTTATATATGTGCATAAGTGAGAGGATGGAAGACTTAAAGAATGAGAAAGACAATTCCCTTAAGCAATTTTTCATGTCCCATCCTACACATCCTTTCTTTTCCTTTTCTTTTTATTTTCTTTTTAAATCATAATTAGTCACATCAAACTTCTCTCATGGAAGACTTCAATGAATAGTTCTATATATATACACATATGTATCTATATGAAAGACTTTTAGAAGCCTTGTAGGTTTGGAAAAATCCATTTTCATACTCCAAGTTCTTGTCATTCCATCATTTCATATCTCCACCTTTTTCTTTCTTTTCTTTTTTCTTTTTTCTTTTTAACTCCAAAATAGTGAGATCATTCCCCTTTCCTAGGGGATTTTGATACCCTTAATATATATATATATATATATATATATATATTTATTATTTTCACATTTTTATGGGATTTAAAAATGGGTTTGGGCCTAATTAAAACTTTTGGGTCAAATTCTCATCTTTTTGGCCTAACTTTATTTGGGCTCAAGACTTATTTTATTGAGCCTCAATTAAAAGAATTGGGCTTATTTATTTATATTTATTGAGCCCCCATTATATTTGGACCAAAGTTTTAGTTTATTTTCCTATTGGGCTGCTCCTAGCTTTGGGCCTCATTTAGCCTTTTCATGAATTACCTTTTTTGAACTTTTAATTGAGTTCTTTGACTCATGAATTTAGTGGGTCCTTATAGTTGGGCTTATCGTCATTTTTTATCCAAATTTTTATTTACATTTTTAGGATTTAGGATTTCCTAGGCCTTACCTTGGCTCGTTTCAGTTTTCTGTACTTTTTTTTGTCTTTCAAAAGACCTTCCAACTTAACTTTCATTTTTTGGTTCTATGTCTTTTAAGTAATTTCATATTATTTCCTTCTTAGGTTTATCTCCTTTTATCTTTCAAATATTTCTTCCATTGATCCTAGGGTTTGAGCGTCTCCGTCAAAGCTTAGAGCTTTCGTTTAATGCTTTAGTATTCAATAATTGTGTTCAAAAAAGTGAGGCATCACAATTAGTCTAATGAATATCCTCCTCAATAATTTTTGCAACTTACTTTCAATTCAGGAAGCTGGATAGGTGGTGCGGTGCATTATCATCGATATGGGTTGAAGGGTTGAAGTCCTAAACTCAATGGATAGATCCTCCAAGCGGTTTAGAGGTACCCTAGTAAGTCTCCCCAAAAACAAATGTTTTTTTAGTCTTACACTATATGTAGAAGTCCTAAACCTTAATAACTGTGAGGAACCGTCTCGAAAAAGTAGTTGACCTCATCCTTTAAAAAAAAAAAAGAAGTTTAAAACATGCTCTCGGTTCTTTGTTTTTTTAAAAGAAATGGCAGGATTTTATGTTTTGAAAAGAGATTCCCCCAAATACGTTTGTATTAAGGGCCGCACAATTGGAATCGTCACTTGATTTTTGATGAAAAACTAAGAAAATAAAACTTTCAAGGTACTAAGTCCATCGTTATTAGAGATAATAGTTCGGGAGGTAGGGTATGAGAGGAGAAGGTGTTAGGCACCCCTCTCGCCTGAACAGAAGATCAGCGTCTACTTAACTGTTTCTTTTATTCTTCTCTTAAATTTATCAGAAGTAACACATACATAATTGGGGTTGAAGAGAGATTATGCAAAATTAAGCAAGAAAACAAAACCTAACTTAAACTAAAGTTTTCTAAGCATACGTACACTTATTTGCATGTCAAATGGGAAAATGACAACATATCAGTGCAGTCATACATAGAAGAGGCATGCTGTCAAACAAAAAAATTAATACAGAAAGCTACTGGAAAGCGACTAATTTTTACAGAGGTGGCGCACGCCACGTAGACATGGCGCACACTACTTTTGGACACTCTGGAAGTGGTACGCATCACTATAATAGAGTGAGCTCGATACTGGGAGAACCAAAAGAGGCTACTATTTTAAGAAAATAGTGTGTTATTGTAAAAAAGTGTTTTTATATAAGAAAGAAAAGAAAAAAAAACATGACAATCCTATATAGTGTCCTGGTGTAAAAAAGTGTTTTTATATAAGAAAGAAAAGAAAGAAAAGAAAGAAAAGAAAGAAAACATGACAATCCATATAGGATTTCCAACACATAGTTTAAATCTTATAATTTATGCATTTTGTATGTACTTAAGAAGCTAAAAATGGAACCTAACATGCTTTTCTAAGAAGAAAGAAAAGACACTTAAACATAAAGTGAAAGTAGAGCTGGAGATAATGAGGCCAACGACCTCTTACTCCTCTTTACCGAATAAACAAAAAAAAAGAAACTACATAGAAAGAGAGAAATGGCCTACTGGGAGTCCCGATCGAAAGGAAAGTTTCAAACATAAATACAGGCACTATCCAGTAGCTTTCCTCAACTGCTACGCATCCTATTTCGGGGAGCTCTCCATGCGACTTTGAGTCTTCAGAACTTGGCTCGTAGTTAGGGGTTTGTGTATATCGGTATGTGTATTGGTTTGATTCAATTAGATTAGTTTAATTAGTCTTCAGGATCCAGCGTAGGTGTAGAATTCTTTAGAGTTTCAACACTTATGTGTTTGGGGTCCTTAAAATAGAGGGGGAGCCTCTATTTATAGAATTTAGGGTGAGGAATCTGCCAAAAGGGCAGAAGCTTCTTCTCAAGGTGTCGCGCACCTGGTTGAGGTGGCGCTCGACAGGTAAGTAATGGCGCTCGCCAGGTTAAGGTGGCTTAGGGCACCTTGACTTGGCATGGAAAGGGGCACATAAAAAGAGTGGCATGCACCAGGTTGGAGATAAGTGGCTTAGGGCACTTGAAGGTAGCTTCAAGTTTTTGGAGGGAGGTGGCGTGCGCCACTTGAAGGTCGCACGCGCCTGGTTGGGAAGCAGCACCAAGGGATGTGTTTGGTATCTTAGGTGTTTTGGGGTGTTTCCTTGGACTCTCAAACTTGCACGTAGTTTCTTTCGATGCGGCTTACGCATGCACTTATAATTGGAAGCAAACCGGATAAGCCTATGTGCGGGTTAGTCAAAATTAGAGTGTGTACAATTATTTCTCTTAGACAGAACTCATCGCAATGCGTGTAGTGAGTGAATATCAAAGCTTCATAGACATTCCCTTTTGAATAAGCCATTCTTAGGCTGGGAAACAAAAAATAAAAACAAAACAAAACACGCAAAGACATGGTCGTACTTGAGTTACATGAAGCTACCTACGTACCCTTTTTGAAAGGATCAGGCCAGCGTAGTTCATGTGGACAAATGCAAATGATGTAGAGATGACAAAGGTTAAAACCTAGTGGGTACTCCATAAAGCTATGCAAGAAAACAAATAAGGTAATGGAGATCGAAAAGAAAACAAGGAAGTTTAAAGTCATGACAGACTGGTCAATTTAAGATTTTGGCCAGATCAGTCTATCCTTTTAAGGTTGTGAGTGGACCGATTTGGTCAATTTATGGTCCCGAACAGATTGATTTTATCATTTTAAGGTCATGAATGGACCAAGTTAGGTGAAAATTAGCTTTGGAGTCACAACAACAAAGGCTAATGGTTGTATCACCATTAAAACACGTAGCAGTTCTACTACCATTCAAAAGTTCTAAACTTTTAGTAGTTGTACCACCATTCACGTATTTAATGGTTTTACTGGCATTCAAGTCTCGTCATAAGACCTTAATTGCTTCATTTGGATTGAACAATTAACTGAGTTGGGTGAAAATTATCTTTAGCATCACGACAACAAAGGCTAGTGGTTGTATCACCATTGAAACACGTACCAGTTCTACTGCCATTCAGAATTTATGAACTTTTAGTGGTTGTACCACTATTCACGTATTTAACGGTTTTACTTCCATTCAAGTCTCGTCATAAGTTCTTAATCACTTCATTTGGATCAAACAACATACTAATTTTCTTAGTTCTAGGTCGTGAGACAGACCTAATGTACTCAGTTTTAGGTCATGAGACAGACACAAGTACTATGTTTTAGTTTGTGAGAAGGATCGATTTCTCAGTTTTAGGTCTTGAGACGGACCAATTACTCAGTTTTACGTCATGAGACGGACCAATTACTCAGTCTTAGGTTATGAGACAGACTAATTACTTAGTTTTAGGTCATAAGACGGACTAATTACTCAGTTTTAGGTCATGAGACAGACCCTACATACTCAATTTTAGGTCATGAGATAGACCCCCTTTGAAACCCTAAGCACGAGAATGAAGCTCGGTATATAGGAAAAAGGATGATTTCGGTGATCGAGAATGATTTAATGGTTTATTTTATCGGAGGCAGACCCCAAATTTGGAATTTTTTAATTTAAAACTCAAAAATTAGCGAACGAGAGGTGGACACGTGGCTTGCGCCATAAGTCAGTTGGCTTACCTGGCATCCACATGGAGATAAGTGGCATGGGTGCAATGTGTTGATTTGCTTGACATGGTGCCATGTAAGAGGGAAGTGGCGCGCGCTGGGTGATGATTTGAATAACTTGGCATGCAACTAGAAGAGAAGTGGCGTGCGCTGCTTGGATGTGGCAGCACATAGGAGGGAAGTGGCGTGCGTGGCTTGTATGTGGCGCCACATAGGAGCGAAGTGGCGCACACCATGTTTTGGCGACAACCGAAGGGTAGCAAAGGTTTAGTTGAGTCACGGTGGTTCATTCGGTATAATTACTTGGTGCATTTGTCCTCTTTTTTGCTCTTCCATACTCTCTCGACTTTCATCCTTCCTGAACTTCTGACTAACTTCTGATATGGCCTTCGATGGTGACTCGACAAACAGTGGCGCGAGCCATGTGCCAGGTGGCACGAGCCATGAGGAGCACCCAGCTCTGGCCGATGTCATGCATCTTCCCGACACTAATGCACCCATGGAGGCAACTATGATAATCCCAGCAGCGACAACTATGACTGGCGACACCGCTGACCCTGCTCAGCCATTCGGGACCCCGATAGACCCGGACTCCTTCTTCAGGGACCTGAGCTCTTTATTAGGCGTCAGTGACGCCTATTCTATCCCATCCCACCATCTGGAGGTCTCACAGATGCTGTCTTACACCAGGGACAATTTGCTCGCCGCTGTCGACACCATCCGTGTTATGGAGGAGGGTGAGCCTTCGGAGCATTACACCATTGAGGAGCCCATGGTGGACAATCCTCAGGTCCTAGACCCGTTCCACGGGGTGCTGGATGTTGATATCCCAGGAGGGTTTGACCCAAACCGGTATAACCCTCGGACACACGCCCTGGAGCCACATGGGGGGAACCGGTCATTCTATGATGATAGCACAATGGAGCTGGGATGTGTAGGCTTTCCTTGGCCATCCAAGGTTGCGTTCCACGCTTCCTAAGTTGGGTAGGGGTGCTCTTACCTGACCAACTTAGGTTGGGTTTTACGTTTCCCAAGAGAAAATTAATAATTTTGTCCCTAGATAAATATTTTCATATTTGTCTAGAATAATTTTGTTATTTTATTTTATTTTATTTTTCCATAGACAAACGTTTTCTCATTTTTCTTGGGGGTTGTTATTAATCCACACTTGTGTCACGTGTCAATGTTTCCCAAGATGGGCAGGTTTTCCTTCGCCCTGCTTGAATCAGGTTATGCTTCGTACTCCTGCCCGGGATGTGTAGGCTTTCCCTGGCCATCATAGGTTACATTTTATGCTTTCTAAGATGCGTATGGGTGCTCTTACTTGACCAACTTAGGTTGGGTTGCACGTTTCCCAAGGGGAATTACTAATTTTTTCCCTAGATAAATGTTTTCACATTTTATTAGGATTTTTTATTTTATTCTATTACATTATTATTTGTCCCTAGACATATATTTTCACATTATTTGTCCCTTCGTCCTTCTTGAATTAGGTTATGCTTCGCACTCCCACCCAAGATGTGTAGGCTTTCTTTGGCCATTCTAGGTTACGTTCCACGCTTCCTGAGTTGGGTAGGGGTGCTCTTACCTGACCAACTTAGGTTGGGTTACTCGTTTTCTAAGAGAAAATTAGTGATTTTGTCCTTAGATAAACATTTTCATATTTTTCTAGGATTTTTATTTTATTTTATTATATTATTATTTGTCCCTGGACAAATATTTTCATATTTTCTAGGGGTTGTTATTAATCCACACTTGGGTCACATGTCAATATTTCCCAAGATGGACAGACTTTCCTTCGCCCTGCCTGAATCAAGTTATACTTTGCACTCTCGCCCGGGATGTGTAGGCTTTCCCTGGTCATCCTAGATTGCATTTCACGCTTTCTGAGTTGGGTATGGGTGCTCTTACCTGACCAACTGACGTTGGATTGCACGTTTTCCAAGAGGGAATTAGTGATTTTGTCCTTAGATAAATGTTTTTACATTTTTCTAGAATTTTTATTTTATTATATATATATTTTCTAGGGGTTTATTATTTTGTTCACTAGGTAAACGTTTTTATGCTTTCCTAGATTTATCGATTTTCTATTTTTCCCTAACTTAGGTTGCGCTTCATACTACCTAAGGTGGCAAATTTCCATTTTTTCCTTAATAAGTAAGCATTTGCACATTTTCTTAGTTTTATTGAATTTTTTTCTTTTTGCCCAAGTTAGGTTGCATTTGCTACTACCTAACGTGGTGAATTTCCCATTTTCAGTCACTAAGTATTTTTACGCTTTCTTAGGTTATTAGATTTTGTGTATATTTCTTTTTCATTCATTTTTCTATTTTATATCACAATTGTTTTTGTTTTTTCTTCTTTTTTGTAGACTAGCAAGTATTTGTGGGATTTTAGAGGCTCCTCCCGCGTGTTGGAGTTGTATGGGGTCCTCCACCGATGAGCCGAGTTCTTATGGATGCGTTCGAATTAGACCAGTTCATCCTCCTCCTTACGGGCACTCATAACGATAAAGTGCTCATGACGGCCCTAATGGAGAGGTGGTGAAGGCCACCGTGACCCCGATGGATTTCTCTATGATCACGGGAATCAGGGTGGGGGGAGATCCGATCACCTTCGACCCCACCATAGGCTCATGCCCGGAGGTGCTCACCTACTTTCTTGGTAGGGTCCCGCCACAGTCTGATCATGGGCGCATACAGTATTCATGGCTCATAGATAGCTACATAGGGTTGTAGTGCACTGAGTCCCTGTAAAACCCGAGAAATTTTAATAATAATTAATTTAATTAAAATTTATTATGAG
>JAUTBS010037485.1:0-14005 GCA_032361285.1 Aequorea victoria
CGAAAGAGGATGAGGACCAGAGTTGCGAACCAGAGGATGAAGATCGGCGAACCACGAGAGCCAGAGAAGTCACGAACTGGAGAAGTCGTGAACCAGAGATGGCGACGAGGGAACCTAGCGATCGGCGGCAAGGATTTTTGAGGTAGGCTCTGATACCATGTCAAAATATTAAGCGTATTTCATTCGATACCCCTTTGTGAGGGATCACAGCTGTTTATATACAACAATCATATTCAATTACAAGGCTAAAATCCAACAATTAGTATCAATCTATCCTAACCAAAAAAGAAATGTTAATCTGTACAAATCGGCTAAATATATCCTTATTAACATAGCAGACTATACAGACAACTTCACTTCAGAAGGGTTTAGACAGCTTAGCCATTTTGAGCATTCATCACACTCTCTCCATAATAGTACGGTTCATCCTCTCAGCCACACCATTATGTTGTTGGGTGTCAGTAACTGTCTTCCCATGTTGAATACTATGCTTTAAATTCATTGAAAGTGTACTCTCCACTGTTGTCTGTACAGAGACACTCAAATGATTTCTCGATCTCTCTTTCTACTATGGCATGAAATCTTTGAAAATGATATAACACTTGGCCATTTGTTTTTAGTAAATACACCCACACATTTTGTGAAACATTATCAATACAAGTAAAAAAAAAATTGGTACCACCTAATGACTTCTCTTTCATGGAACCGCATACATGAGAGTGAACCAAACTCAACACCTTTGATCTTCTTTTGGTAGAAATGAAAGAAAGCTTTGTGATGCTTATTGAATAAATAATAATCACAAGTGTTCAAGGCAATACATTTGGCGAAGGTATTAAGAGACTTCTTTGCCAGAATTTGCAACCCTTTCTCACTTATATGAGAAAGTCTCTTCAGTCACAAATTTGGTAAAGCCTCATCATTAACAGCGTTCAAACTATCTGAGCACGCCTTCATATGACTCTTGTACATTATACAACAAGCCTGTCCTCTGGCAACAAAAAAAAAATGGTCAGCTTTCAAATACCATTACCGAAATAATTCTCACAACCTTGGTGGTTAAGAGAAATCCCAGAAATAAGGTTGAGACACAAGTAGGGAATGCGATTCACATCCTTCAGATCAAAGTGCACCCAGTATTGGTTCGAATGCAAACATCACGTACTCCTACAATCTTAAAATGGATGGTATTATTCATCCCAACTGCGCCAAATTCTCTAACTTTATATGAACATAATATCTCTCTTCTGGGAGTAGTGTGGTAAGAAACTAATGTATAAGCAACCCACTCATTGTCATAGCTGCAAAATTAAGGCACTCTTGTTCTCTAACAGAGAGTACTCCCGTGTCTTCAAATATAATTGTTGTCATCATCCCCAACACTTGGTTTCATTTGGTTATCGCCTCACCTTTGTTCCCTCTTCAAAATTCGGTATGATTTCTTTATGTGACCCTATTGGCCTCAGTGTTATCATTTAGACTTAGGCTTTAACTTGCTCTTGGTATCTTGGAATTTCTTATGATGTTGAGACATTTTGCTGTTTTCTCCATTTCGACCAACACTTCTTCCTCTGTCTTTGGTCCTATCACGTTTTTTTGTGATAAGGGTATGCGTATGTTTTGTGCTCATGTCTTTACATCTCACCACTTTATTTAAAATAAGGCATACTTGACCATACTCAATCAATTTGCCATTGGGAGCAGAATTCCTATGTGAAACAACTAATGTCTCCCAACTATTAGGCAAGGAACTCATAAGCAACAGAGCATGTGTCTCATCGTGCAGTACTATCTCGACAGTAACGAACTAGTTCACCATGTTCTAAAAATCACTTTTGTGTTCAACAAACAAACTCTCGCTCTTGAATTTCAAATTTATGAGCCTTCTCCTCTGTAGAAATTTGTTCCGAACAGTTTTGACTGGTACAACTTCTCCAATTTCACCCAGAGACTGTAAGCGTCAGTCACTTTGGCAATATAATGGAACACAGTGTGGTCGATCCACTCTCTAATTTAGCAACAGTCTTCCTGTTAATTTCTTCTTACTCGGTTTATCTTATACTCTACTTTGGAAGCTCCATTCTCGATAGGATCAATCAGATTCTTGCAAGATAATATGTCCTCATTTTTTGGCTTCCAAATATCGTAATTTGAATATGTCAAATTGATCATGGCACCTGATGCAGTATCCTCCATTTTAATTCACACGAGACGCTTGAAGAGTAATAACTAAGGTCTGACACCACTTGTTGAAAAAAATAGGCTTCCCACCATTGTAAAGTGTGAATTAAAGAACATAAATAATGGAAGGGACAATACCAAAAAAATAATTGTTGAAAATAAAATCTTTTATGATTTATTTTCTTATTTGTTGTTCTTTCCTTTCTTGTTCTTTTTTTAATCTTTTTCCTTCCTTTGTAATCTTTGATGATTAGTATAAATACATGAGGTATCTCTCTCTTATGAGATAACCGAATTAATAGAAATATTATATTTTTCATAGTATCAGAGCTAACCTTCGATTAACCCACAACCCTTGAATCTATGCATCAAATGTCCCTTTGCCATTCTACAGAGCCCTCGCCGTCATCCTAGGGTGGGTTGCTGCCACCCTAGGGTGGGTTGTCTGGTGCTTCATCTGGTTCATTACAGATCCCTCGAACCTAAGGCGTAGGTCGTACAACCTCTTCCAACCCTAGGGACGCCTCTAGTTTTCTCTGCGTATTCGCCTTCTGCGATGTTCGACTGAGCCTTGGATTCTCTCTGAGTGTTCTCCTTTTGATTATACCATAAACTCTTGCTGCCCAGTTTTTCGTCCTCCGGTGACTCTCGACAGAGGCTTTGACCTTTGCCGACTACCAACGAGCACCTACGCAACAAGATCTCGCCCTGACACACCTCAAACAAGTCGATCTGGTTGTCTCCAGCGAAAACCCAACTAGATTGGATCTCCCTCCTCTGACCTTCGCCGACCCTCTATCTTCCATCGGCGAAGTCATTGGACCCTACATCGCGCCATCGCCGACCATCGCAAGTCTTTCGCAAGCCTGGTTTGGTTTGTTTGCCCCTTGTTTTGCATCAGCGACCTTCGCCGGTCTTTCGCCTGACTCCGGTGACCTCTGGTTTGGTCTAGTTCTTTTGGTTACGTCTGTTCTGGTTGTTTGTTTTGGGCTAAGTTCTACATTTGTGCTAGTCTGTTATTTGAGCTTTTTGATCTTTGTGCTTTGGGGTTTGCAGCATTTATAGTCCTATTGTGGTTCGGTATTTAAGTTTGGATTGCAGTGGTTTGTAAGGGTGAGTTAGGGTTACGTTTCTTTTGCTCAGATCTATTCTGCTTTTTTTGGTTATGAGATATTCCGTTGAGATGTGTTTGGCCTTGCAGATGTGGTAAATCTCTTTGTGTTTTTATCACTATATTGGTGCTACCGTTTGTCTGTGGTAGCAATATTCTTGGTAGTTGTGATTTTGGTTTGATACTGTCGTTTGTTTTCGGTAGCAGTATTCTTGATAGCCGTGATTCTGGCTTGGTGCTACCGTTTTTTTTCGGTAGCAAGATTCTTGGTAGCAGTGATTCCGGCTTGGTGCTGCCATTTGTTTTTTATAGAAGTATTCCTGGTAGCCGTGACTCTGGCTTGGTGCCGTCGTTTGTCTTCAGTAGCAGTATTCTTGGTAGCTGTGATTCTGACTTGGTGCTGTCGTTTGTTTTCAGTAGCAGTTTTCTCGGTGGTCGTGGTTTCGGTCCTCTTTTTTGGTTTGACTTGGTGTTGCCGTGTGTGTTTGGTAGAAGTTACTTGGTAACCGTTGTTACGGCTACAGATATGTTCACTAAGTCAGTGAGTCTATCTTTGCTCCAGTCATCAATTGTCAAGTTGGGTTTGATTGACATTTTCGTACCAGCTTGAGGGGTAGTGTTGGAAATAGAATCTTATATGATTTATTTTCTTATTTTTTCCTCTTTATTTCTTGTCATTTCTTTGTTCTTTTTTTTTTTTATTCTTTCCTTAATCTTTTTCCTTCCTTTGTAATCTTTGATGATTAGTATCAATACATGAGGTACCTCTCTCTTATGAGATAACCTAATTGATAGAAATATTGTATTCTTCATCAATCTTATGGATACAGATTTACGTGAAAAACCTTCAAATGAAGAAAGAAAAAATCATGGGGCAACAAATAAAGAAATCTCCCCTATAAAAATAATCGGTATATAAGATCTCTTCATTCACAGGTGGATATACACTCTTCCCATGCAACAATGGGTATTCTCACATTTTCCTATAAAATTAGGTATGCAAGAAAACACCCTCATGTTTTGGCCCAAAACTTGAGTAACATTAAGGAGGAATATTTCTCTTTTTCAAAACTCAACACACTTCTCTATGAGTTTTCAGTTATTTGAAACTGAGAAATGAGCTTCCTATTTATAGTTGAAGTTCCAAGGACTTAATCTGTAAATAGAAATAATTAGGACACTTGTCAACAAATATCTAAAGTGAGGATTTTCAACATTGGGATTTGTGAGGGGCGATTGTGGGCGAGGTGTGCTAAGGCATGAGTTCACATTGCAGAATCAAGGCAGCATGCGTGGATGCTATTCAATGCAGCTTTATAACTCTCAAGCGAGAAACCTACCACATTTTTGACATTGTAAGCCACAATATTAAGTGTTTTGGCTTGAAATGAAAGGAGCGCAAAAGGACAAAAGGCCAATATTCTGTGTGGAAATGATGTACAAAAATTCAGTGAGTATTACAGCATGGGTACCATACTCTCAATAATCTATATCTTTACTACTAATAAAAGAAAACACCCAATTGGTGTAACATTTAAATTGAAGCCAATTCAACTGTAATGGCAATAAAGAGAAGAAAAGTCCCACTAACTCAACCCACATTCTGCACCCCATGTTATAAAAATTTGCACACGCATTGCGCGTGCCTCAGTCGCTAGTAAATACTAAATGTAGAGACTGTTTGGCATCTCTAAAAAACTAATTTTTTTGCAAAAATACCATCTTTTAACTTATAGTGTTTGGCATCTCTAAAAAACTAACTTACTTTTACTTCTTTTTTCAAGAAAAAAAAAACTTATACACATCCCAAATACTCTAAAATAGCTATATTATCCTCAATTAAAAAGTCATTCTACTCTAAAAAGAAGTGTCATCATCCCAAATACTATAACTTAAAAGTAAAAAGTTAAGAGCATATTAGATATTTTAACAAGAAGAAGAAGAAAAAAATATTTTTAACAAATTATCTCAAACAATCAAACTTTTTTTCCTTACTCTTTTTGCTAAAAAATCTAAACCGCTTGAAAGCCAACTTTTTAGACATTGTAAACATGAGCATGATATAAAAAATGTTATTTTGAGATCTAGATTGGAAGGCAAGATCATTTCATTTAATGATTGAATGTTAGGATTGTGCCATGTCATACCATCTTATTTTGACATCTATTAAGGCAATACATCGAATGAATAGTAACATTTTTGTCTCAGTGAATTTACTAAATTGCCCTTCTTTCTCCCGCGTCAGCTCGTTGGCTATCGGGGCTTTTGTCTAACAATTGTGGAGATTCAGATGATGCATGACATTGAAAAATGTGTTGATTTGGTGTACCTCACTTGTATTACTACGATCTACATTCCTCATAAACCTGTACAGTTCAATGGTATTGAAACTTTTCCAACAGCGATTGCAACAAATGATATCACAGATGATTAAGATAGAGAAGGGGGTACCTACGTTGTAGAGAATTTCTTTTCGTGACGTGAATCAGGATGATGGTTGAATTGGCGGGAAGTAGATTATCGATTGCCCACTGGAGGGCATATCGGCTGGGCTTGTCTATATCAATTGCCACGGCGGTGGAGCAGATGGCGGAAGATTGGCCGTCCTGATCGGTTGAGGAGTATTGAGCCATGAGAGGTGAACAAGCCTAAATTGCTGATCATGGACAATATTTGTCGGCTTGGCAACAACAATTTGTCGGTGCAAATACAAATTTTAGCGACACCAAAGCCGGCCACCTCCACCACCGCACCGCTGCCGCTGCCGCTGCCGCCGCCGCTTGAATGCCCTCAACGGGTTTCTGGGGGTCGGCGGAGCAGGACAACGCCAGGTTCTCTTCTCTCTCTCTCTCCGCTGTTTGGAACCTCTGACAAACTAAACAGACATAACTAACTCAACAGGATTTATTATACGTCTCTCCTCCATTCACCCATTTTAGAAATTTGACTCCGTCACCATTGGTCTCTCCCCTGTAAGATATTTTTTTTTCGGGAAAGTTATATCCACATCAAAAGTATTATTTCAGAAGTTGCTTGCCAACATGAAATGTGTTATCTCAAAAGTTGCTCTCCCGCATGAAATAAATTATCTCATAAGTTGCTTGCCAGCATTATAGGCATTATTTTAGAAGTTTCTCACCCATATAAAAGACATTACTTCAAAAGTTACTATCCCGCATCAAAGGCATTATCTTAGAAGTTGCTTGCCAACATTACAGGCGTTATCTCAGAAGTTGCTAGCCCACATCAAAGAACTTATCTCAGAAGTTGCTTGGTAGCATTAATGGGATTATCTCAAAAGTTGCTTGCCAGCATTATAGATTTTATCTTAGAATTTGTTTGTCAGCATTAAAGACTTTAACTCAAAGTTGCTCTCCAACATTAAAGACAATATCTCTATGAGTTTGGCTCTCATGCCTCAAAGGTTTCTCTCAAAACTTATTTTCTAAAAATAGCTCACCAGCCTTAAAGTGTTCTTTTCATAAAAGAGGAAAAATAACTTTTTGTCTATTCGTAGACATGAAATTTGTTTATCAACTGCCCCATGAGACACTTGTTTGACGTTCTACAAAGAAGTACACAGGCAATTCAAAAAATACCTGAGCGCGGCCAAAATCTTTTCCTTAATTTTCATTGATGTTTTTAGTTTTTGGCCTTTTCATCATACCTTGTCGAAAATGCTATGTCTTCTGCTTTGACATTCACTCCTATACACAAGTTGTTAAATGATTTCTGTCAAAAGGGGCATCTGTAGACACCCCATTTTGACTGGATATTATGCAAAAATTGACCGTCTAGCCCTGATCTATGATAAAACTATTCCCAAGAATAAGGATAGATTCCGATATGAATGAATCGACATGAGAGTCGCTCAAAGTTAGGTTTTCATCCAAGTCCTTATCCGTTTCGAACAATTTTTGACAAACTTTCTTCAGGAGTCATCTACTAATCCTATAAATTTTGTTTTCGATCAAAACAATCTCAAGATATAAATTTTAAATCCTTTAGTTTACATCTCAAAAGTTTGGGTGTGCTCTCATTGCTTTCTAGGACACCCCTCGCCTCTGTTTCGACCAATTTTCAACCAAACTTCTTTGAAAGTCATTTTAATCACCTATCAAATCACGTTTTTAATCAAATTAACTTCAAAATATGTGATTTCAATCATTTAGTTTGTATTTCAAAAGTTGGATGTCCCTTCCTTGTCTCCCGGGAGATCCAAAACCCTTTAAAATACCAAATCAACCCACAGAAAGCCCCCATGGCCGGACGCACCCTCTGGTCCCATGCCAGGAGGGCCAAACTAGCACTCTGGGTAGTGCCCTGGTCCAGTTCAAACTTTTCTCGGCCCGAGACTCTTTCTGATTGGTCAAGCCTTGTCACATGCCCTTATCCCATCATTTTTTCCGCAATTTCGAGTTGATTTCCACCTCTATAAATAGAGGGTTTCACATTCTCTTTTTCTATGTTTTTTTTTAAGTTGAAGCATAGTTCATAAGGGTTGGTTCTAGGGTTTGATAATTTATTTTTAGTTTTCCAAAGTTTGTTTCTGCTTTAGTTTTTTATTATAAGTTCAAATCCTAGTAGTCTTGAGCGCTTTAGTGTCGTTAAGTTTGAGAAAAAATCTCTCTGAGTTTGATTCAATACCCGAGGCCGTGTCAGGTTAATTGATAATTTACGGGTCAAGGTAAGTACCTCATCCATTTTCTTTATCACTTTTGTAGTTAATGTTTTGATAGTTAGTTTTTACATATGTAGTTTAGTTTATAAATATGCATGTTTATTTATGTAGTCCGTAGAATGACGTTAGTTTATGATGTCTTGGCCCTTATAGGGCTAGGAAGTGTCGGGCCCTATCTGATTAACCGCTTTCAGAATCATGTTTTCAAACCACCTAAGGCCTAAATCGGAGGCTTTCATTGTTTTTAAGTCTTTTTAAATCATTTACAACTATTTTTGTAAATCATTTCTAAGTTTTGGATAAACTTTCTTCGTACGTCTGTTTTTATGCACGACCCGATAATGGCCAAAACTCATATTTTTCTACTATAAAAATGTGTTTAGCATGTTGATCATGTGTTTGTATGAATCTAAAACTATTTTTTGAAAAATTTATGCATAGATCATGTGCTTTCAAACCTTTTAAATCACCACATTATTCATTTCTAAATCTTTTTCAAAAAAAGGCGCCAATTTTCAACCCAAGACCTGTGTGGGACCCATTTTCATGTTTTATAACTCAAAAATTATTTTTATAATATTTATAGGCCTTAGGATATAAGCCATAAAATTTTCTTAAAATTTAGTTATTTTTTAAAATTCGACCCATCCGGTCCTATGTCGAGGCCTCTCGACTCGAAAATCATATTTTTGACATTATATGTCTAAAGTGCATATTTTTTTGAGAGTTTTTAAAAAATAATGATAATGAGATATTTTGCATTCTAGAATATTAATACCATGTTTTGTTCTATAGAAATAGCATTGATGCATGCTAGAACCCATACTAGGATTTACTACTTTCAGAACCTAGTATCATGCTGATTAGTACACGGGAACATAGTATCATTCGGTTTAGTACACATCTGATATGAATTGTTGAAACTAACTTGAACACGACCACTACTCGAATTGAACAATATGTTAGAGAAATATTTTCTTGTATGGTAGTAGGTAAGTAGGAAAGATAGTAACCTATAAATTGTAGTCAGTTATCCCGAAAGGTAATAAACGATTATAAATTTCTAGGATCCTACCCATAGATAGTGCGTTTCATTTTATATTTTTGCATGCCTGAGACGAAAGTACGAAAGTACGGCCATACACCCGTCAATTCAATTATGGTTATAATGATTTTGAAATGAAGGATTGGTACAAATTGGAATCACCACTTGGTTTTAAGATCCATAAACCTATACATGACTCTTTTTCTATTAGATTTAATCATTTCACCACCACGGATTGGGTTTGGGGGCTAGGGTACCAAGTAGGAAGGTATTAGGCACCCACTCAACCTAACCTCATAGTTAGCATCTACTCAACACTATTAGTTTTGATTTATTAAGTTTCTATACCTAACTAATGCATGAATGTATTATACATACTGACTAGGTAGGCTCACGTTTAAAAAGCATTAGGAGAAAAAGAGTTACGTGGCTATACTTTCATCACAAGCATGCATGAATCTATAAAAAGGAGCAAACTATCTAGGAATATGATTCAAGAGATTCATAGTCGTTTATCTCCCTTTGAGATAACCAAGTACAATCCATAGGTTCCTACCTTCTACTTATCTAATTATCAGACAAGCAATCACTTCTCTACTTAATGTTTCAATCAGCGTGGTGCTCGTGTCCAAGTTAGTTTCAACAATTAACAATAGATGTGAACTAGATCGCATGGTACTGCATCCTTTGTGTACTAATCAACATGTTATTGTGTTTTGAAATCAGTAAATTCTAACATAGTTTCTAACATGTGAAAATTATACTTCTATGAAAGCAGTTAGTCGTGACAATGTCTCTATCATACAACAAATGTTCATTAATGACATTTCTACAATCCTAAGGTTTTAGCACGCAAATTAACTTTTTATCAGGGTATTTGAAAACCATCGAAAAAATATGTAGTTTAGGCATAAAATGTTAAAAATATAATTTTCGTGCCAGGAGGCCTCGGAATAGGCCTAGTGGGCTGGATTTCAAAAATAGTTAAATTTTAGGAAAAGGTTCTTGATAATATCCTATAACTGATAATTATTAAAAAAGTATTTTTGAAGTCATAAATCATGAATAATGGGTCTCTATGAATCATACGGAGTTTTAAAAAGTTTGAAAAGCATACGATCCACGCAGGAATTTTTATGAAAACATATTTTAATCTATAAAAACACATGATCAAAGTCAAAAACATATTCTCATAGCAAAAAATTATGAGTTTTGGCCATTATAGAGTCGTGCGTCAAAGACGAACATAGGAAAAAAAAACGCTCGAAACATGTAAATAATTTTAAAAAGGGCTAAGAAATGTTTTAAAAATAATAAAAAAGTTTTATTTAAGCCCTAATCGACTTGAAAACCATTTTTAAAAATAGTAAAGCATGCATGTTGACCTCTATCGGGTCAGAAGTCGATAAGCGACTCTATTCCAGGCTAAGAACTATATGGCTACATTATGAATATACTAATAATTATAAACTAATTAAAAGAAAAGAAGAGATAACATTGAATCATGGATCACCGATCAACCAGACGTACCCTCAGGTTTATGATATTTGAAGATGAATTCGAACGATTCCTTCTTCGATCGTCCTAACACTCAAATACTCAAAGATTGAACTAAAGAATTCAAAATTCTTAAAACACAGATTTTAGAACTCGTGAGTCGTTAAATCCTTCGATAATACATTGGCATTCTCTAGTTTTTTTGAACTCTAAATCGAACTTTTTTGGAATGATTCTGAATTATTTGAAAGGAGGTAAGTGCCCTTTATATAGTGGTGAAAAGGGAGCTAAAAATCATAGTTTTCTGATGTGGGACTAGGTTGGAAAGGCCTGGACCACAAGTGTACCAATCAAGAGCCAACCTTATCGGATAAGAGTTCGTCTGGGCCAGGACTCCCCATAGGGTCAGTTCGGCCATAGGGGAGTTTGCCACAGGAAAGGCTGACCATCTAATCATAGGGTCATTTCGGCTATATGGCTAGTATAAACAATTTTTTATGCTTTTGGGATGCTTTTGGTGTCTCGAAAGGTAGGAAGGACTTACCCAAGCTTTGAAGCAGATACTAAAAGATTTAAATAAGGTATTTGGAGGTTGGTTGGCTTGAAAACAATGCTCGATGAATGATAAAAGGGTGTTTAAAAAAGGTTGATTGAAAATCGTCTAAAACGGAGGTAGGTTTTGAAAGAAAGAAAAAATTAACTTTGAGTGCTTCTCATGTCGATTCGATCTCGTCGGAAAACCTCTCTTATTTCAGAAATCATGTTCATCATAAGGCAGGGCTAATTGGTGAGTCGGTGTACTATGCCCAGTCAAAATAGGATATCTACATATGCTTCTCTTTGACAGAGCTTATGTAGCGCCAAGCATGTAACATCCCATACTATCAAACTCTCTGAAAAGCCCAAACAATAAGAATATCTCAAAACAAAAGGGATACGACAATCAAAAGTGAGTCTAAACATAAAAAATAACACAAACTTATTGTGACGGCTCACTTTCCACAACACAGTCATTAAGTACTAAACCTAGAATAAAGGTGCAAAATTACTTTAACTTGTTTACAAGGAGGTTCTAACCCTAGAATGTAAGCTCTCTAAACCCTAAAGAAGTTAAGTAGTCATGATTATGAATTTAAAACCTAAGAAATTTTAATGTTAAGTTTGAAGAACAATGTTAGTGTTCTTGGATCAAAACCCAAACATAGAATTTTGGGCTAAAGTCCAACATGACAATTCAAGTCCATAGACTCATAAATTAAATTAATGGATCCAAATTAAATTATAGAGCCCAAATAATTAAATTAAAGCCCACTCCATGAGGTAGTCTTGAAAAATTCCATAAAGGCCCAATTTTTTATCAAAGACCAAAAAGGGGCCCACTTGAATTTCTAAATTATGAAAATAAGAAAAATAACAATATAAATTGATTGCCAAATAGCCCCTTGGCCGGCCAGCCTTTAATCCTCCATGTGAGAAGCCTGATTTGACATAATTCATGAATTTAAATTAAAGAAAGGAGGAGAAAAGGTTGATGTGATGGGTTGATTAATTCATAAGTAAACCAAATGTAAGACTCCAACTTATCTTTTACCCGAATTAATTTATTGTGTAAGATAATTAGACACATAAATATATCTCAGGAGGAAAAGAATACAAAAAATAATTAAAGTTAAGAAAGAAAATCAGTTAAAGAAGGAATAGTAAATAAAGCTGATTATTGGGAGACTTTTTGCTAGATTGCTAGAAAGCTTTTTTGATTTGATTACACATACCCATCAAGCCATTATTTGGCCTATGTCATTGTCCCCTTTTGGAAGACTTAGTAGCCAAAAAAGTCATCAAGTTGGAAAGACATTTGATGGACAATTTTCGAGAATTAAGGAAAAGAAAAATTATAGAAATTTATTCTCTCTTCCTAGCCTATAAATAGGATCATTCTTTCTCAATTTTCAAGACATTTTTCCACTCTCCCTTCTCTCTACAATTCGTCCAAGACCAGACCAAGAAGAGGAGAAAAGAAGAAGAAGAAGAAAAAGAAGAAGAAAGAAGAAGAAAGAAGAAGAAGAAGGAAAAAGGAGAAGAACAATAAAGCTAAGTCCAACCTTTAAGACCAAGAACCAACAAGTAACATACATTCTAAACTCTTATTTTTATCCTAATACCATCTTCTTATCTTCATACCTCCATGAGATAAAAGAAGTATGGACAAAAATAGACAAAGATGAAGATAGACCATGGAACCAAAGATAGAAAGTTAAAATCATGTTCTAGGGAAGTTTTAAAAGGACCAAAAATGAAAAACAAATAATCTAGAAAATGATTAAGAACTTTTTTGTGAGAATATTATGTTGTTGAGATATGTTTAGACATACTTTGGATTTATTAAAATAGGAAAAATTATTGGATGTGTGTTTTTGCGAAGAACTCATAAAAACAGAGTGGTATTTAATCAATTTGAGAAATTTTCATGGAAACCAAACCATCCCCAAATTAAAACCTGTTTCTAAAAGAGACTCTTTAGGATTCCTTGAGTGTGTGTGATTTTTGGTTGGACCCACAAATGTATTTCTGAACCCCTTTTCTATTTTTAAAATTTCTACGAGAGAGAGGCAGAATATCAGTTCACTTTGAACCTTTGTATCTTGTTCTATAAACATCCCCTTGAGATGATCCACATATCCAAAGAAAGGTCTATGAGGCTAGTTTTACACCTTATTTTACATAAGTTAATTTCATGAAATATATTTCAAGATATTTGCATTCTACCAAACAGACACTGTTTTTGACAGATTCTGTTGTAGCATTTCTTGGACCTCTTTCTGTTCACAACCAGCTCTTGGTTTCTTCTTAATACTTCTAGATAACATCTTCATCGAGCTCTCTGTAACATTTCAGAACTTTTAAGTTAGATTTACTATTTTTAAAGTATTTTAGAACAGTATGGCAGAATCTGGAAATGAGAAAAATATGGTTTAATAAGGTTTTAAGCAAACCTAAGTACCTAGACCTAAGTTAGAGACCTTGGGGACCATGAGGGTACCAAGAATGATTAAAAATGATGTAACCAAGAAGAAAAATACCCCACTTGCATACCCACACAAACATTCATGTATCACTTTATTTCACATAGTTAAGTTCCTATCCGATCTATGTATTAGGAACCAGAGTTCCGGAGTGAACCGGAGGGCGTGTCTCAAGGAGGAGCACTCATTTTTGAGGAGGGTGTTTCTTATCACTAGCTTGGTATTATGAATGCGTGAATGGTTAAATTCCTTATGCTTTCATACTTTATATTTTTTGGTAAAATGAATGATTGTTTTACTTGCAAAAAGAAACTATGTTGTGAACTTGTGTATTATAAAATGACTTGTGAACATATATCTTGAAACTTAATGGAAGTGAGATGTTTTATGAAATTAACGGTAATGTTACTTGAGAAAGAGACGATAACTGTAAACTTATGTTTTTATCAAATAATTCATGAACTTGT
>JAUTBS010037596.1:0-14004 GCA_032361285.1 Aequorea victoria
ACCACCGGGCACGGAACCTGAGGATGAGTACTCAACCCATCGCACTTAACAAACATAACAATATTCTGAGCATAATTATTTTTTTTCTTTTAACATAACATAAGGACTTCATCCTTAGGCTCATCATAACATCCAGAAATATACACAAGAGGCTCACAACCTTCTCAACACCGTCTCATTAATTTACATTCGAAAAAGAGGTAAAAGAATTATTCCCAAGACTCGACTACCCTACTACCTTCCCTAAAACCTAAGACCACAATGGACAGCAGGAGACATCGCCTTGACTTCAAAACCTACCAAAAACATCAATTTGTGTGGGGGTGAGCTAAAGTCCATGTTCTCACCAATCACAAGCAACAGTATTAGAAATGGCACAATGGAAAAAGGCAGTTCATCATTTGAAAGCAGTGTAAGTTTTCACTAAACATATCTTTTCTCACCAACATTCCAATTTCTCATCCTTTCACAAATAAATAGTTCATTACTTTTAAAACAGGAAAAGGTAACCCTAGCAATCTTGGTAGTTTGAGGAAACGGTCCTATAGAAGGATGAACCTTGGTTGTTATGTTTGATGGAAAGGTAATCCTAGTGTTTGTCGTCAGGTTGAGAAGAACGTGCTATATGAAAGTATGGACCTTAGTTATTGTGGTTAGGGAGATGACCCTAATGTTTCTGATGAGTTTGACAACTCGTAATGAGAGTTGTTCTCAAGCCCCTCCGCGACCACCGGGCACGGAACCTGAGGATGAGTACTCAACCCATCGCACTTAACAAACATAGCAACATTCTGAGCATAATTGTTTTTTTTCTTTTAACATAACATAAGGACTTCATCCTTGGGCTCATCATAACATCCAAAAACATACACAAGAGGCTCACAGCCTTCTCAACACCGTATGATTAATTTACATTCCAAAAAGAGGTAAAAGAATTATTCCCGAGACTCGACTACCCTACTACCTTCCTTAAAACCTAAAACCATAGTGGACAGCACCAGACATCGCTTTGACTTCAAAACCTGTCAAAAACATCAATCCGTGTGGGGGTGAGCTAAAGTTCACGTGCTCACCAATCACAAGCAACAACATTATAAATGGCACAATGGAAGAAAATAGTTCATCATTTGAAAACAGTGTAAGTTTTCACTAAACATATCTTTTCTCACAAACATTCCAAGTTCTCAGCCTTTCATAAATAAACATTTCATTACTTTTAAAACAGGATAACAGTTCACCAGGCATACGCTTTTATCATAAAACATTTGAAGTTGTCAACTTTCACAAATCACCTCATAAAAAAGGGGTTTCCAGGTATTAAACCATTTTTGATTCGTTCATTGCTTTTCATCTTCAATTCGTTCTTTCCTTTAAGAAAATGTAGTTCATCATCATTTCGTTCATTATCTTTTCTTTCATCATCTTACCGTTCATTATCTTGTCGTTCATTATCTTTCGAAAGACAATCTTTTCTCTTATCATCATTTACCTCTCAGTGGAGGAATTACCATAACCAACATCTCATCACCTCTCAGTGGAGGACTTTCCATATCATAACATCATCACCTCTTAGTGGAGGACTTTCCATATCATATCCGTTCATTCACTTAGTAGTGGTTATTACGTCTTTTCATGTCAGACATCCACTTAGTAGTGGTACATAATCATTCAATCATTAATTATACTTTCTCATATAAGCCTTGGGTTGTATTAACCTCCCAACTAGGAGTTATTGCAGTACTGTTACCATGAATGTTCCGCCTACTCAGTGGACAGGGCTAAGGATCATTCCTCGGGCCACCTTAACTGTAACACCCCGTAATTTTTAACAATCAAAGATACATTCTATTATGAATTAAGGAAAAGTCTTGCGGGTAATCTCTGTTAAGAATCAAGTTGAGACGCAGGACATGAAACCTAAGTATAGGATTCGTTTGAAAGCCTAAGTGGATAATTCAAAAAGTCTTAAGAAGAGAACTCAAGTATGTCTTAAATAGGTTTATGATATTGGGTATAAGAGATAAACAAAGGCCTAAGAACCAGTGAATGACAGTCGAGTAAAATAATGGAAGGCGCATAAGCGAGTTTTGGGACATTTTTTAACATAGACCGAAAACATAGAAATTAAAATGGACCAAGTGATGGAACACTTATGGAAACATGAGATAAGGCCCAAAAAAATTATGAGAATTTAAAATATAGGGCAAACAAATATAATTGAGCCCAATCAAAGTAAGGACCAAAGATGAAAGGGTTAAAACAAGCCTAATGAGGCATAATCTTGATTAAGGCTCAAAAGATATTTTGTTTAGGAGAATGGGTTAAGAAATTATGTAAGCCCAAAATATAAATATAAATAAGTTCAATTAATTAATTGGGGCCCAATGGGAATCAATTCTTAAGCCCAAAACAAGAAAGGACCAAAGACTTAAATTTTGGCACAAAATCCATTTTAATTCCCATAAATTTTTAAATAATTAATTATGAGCTTCTAGAAGCCCCCTTGGCCGGCTCCCCCATGAGATGGGGAGTGATGTCACTAAATTATGGATATAAGAAAAGAAAAAGAAAAGATGGGAAATAATGGTGATTGCTTCAAAGAATGATTTTCCTACATCTTCTAAACCTCCCAAGTCTTCATTGAATAGTAGGAAGTACATAAGAGATGACTTGATGAGAGAGTCTTGAAAAGACATAACTGAAATAAAAAGAAAAAGAAAAAAGAAAAAGAAAATCTTCAAAAGTACCCTTAAATTTAGGGAACATGTTCCCCAATAAACCAAATAAGGCCTTAAGGCCTAAGAAAAATAGATTTTTGAATCCAAACATAATATTAGATGTCTTGGAGCGCAATATTTAGTTGGATTTGAGTCAAATTGGAAGAACAAGAATTCAATTGAGAGTTGAGTTTGAACTAAATGAGGGATAGTTTGGTCATTTCACCTCCAAGCTTTGCCTATAAATAGGAGATCCTTCCCAACACTTTAAAACATTTCTCCACACTCTCTCTCTAACTCCCTAAATTTTGTTCAAGAAGAAGAAGAAGGAAGAGAAGAAAGAAAGAGGAAAAGGAAGAAAGAATGAGGAAGAAACATAAAACTAAGTCCTAGTTTCTTGGAACAAGGAAGACCATCAAGTAAGTGATCTTCAAAGATCTCTATCTCTTACTCAAGAACATATTCTTACATTTAACCCTCTCTAAGATAAAAGAAACATGGACAAGAATGAACAAGAATGAAGATGGATCATGAAAACAAGAACAGAAAGTATAGAATCTTGTTCTAGGAAAACTTTGTAAGGATCAAAAGACAAAGAAGAAATAATATAAGAAATGTTTGGAACCTTATGAAGAATATGTTATATTGTTATGAAGTGTTTAGACATACCTTGGATGGGCTAAAATAGGAGAAGTTGGATGATTGTGTATGAATGTTGGATTTAACTCAAAACAGTGTGATTTTTAAGCTACTCCGCGAAATTTTGTGTGAACCAAAATTTCCCAAAATTAAAATCCATTTCAAAAAGAGCCTCTTTAGGATGTTTTGAGTGTGTATGATTTTTGGTTGGACTCCAAAATGTATTTTTAAACCCCTATGTTATTTTTGAAGTTTCTGTGACAGTGAGACAGAAAAACATCCAACTTTGAACCCTTGTACATTATTCTAGAAACATCCCCTTGAGATGAGCCACCTATCCTGAGAATGGGCTATGGGTCTAATTTCATTGCCTTCTCACAAAACGCACTTTGGATTAATATATTTTGAGATATCCTACTTTTTACCAAATAGACCATTTTTTCAACAAATTATGTGGCATGAATTTTTAGACTACCTTTTGTTCAAAACAAGTCCTTGGTTTCTTCACGAACTATTTATATAACATCATAATCTAGCTCACGGTAAATTATCAGAATTTTCCAGTGAGATGTGATATTTTTAAAGCACTGTGACAGAATCTGGATTCTTTAAGAAACAAAGGAAAATGATGTTCCAAAAGGAACTAAATACCTGAGCCCAAAGAATTGAGTTCTTAGTAACTCTAATGAACAATAAGCACTTATAAGAGTATTATTATGATGATAAAATACTAAGTGTACCCTAAGACTAAGGGGTTGAGAAGTAGGGTTATAGGAACCCATATGAGAAAAGGGGTTTCAGGCCTAAGGAGGTGGGGTCATGATAAGTTTAACTAAAAGACCTAAGTTTTTCTCACACCTGAATACATATGAGAAAATAAATTGATATTTATTCATGGGTGGTCATGAAACCAAGGTCCCGGACGGGTAGCCGCGGACGGTGGAACGATGCCTCAAGAATTAAGAGGTGATCTTTGAGATGCTCGAATCAGGTGAGAGTGGCTAGTTGTATTATAATGAAATGTGATGAATGTTTAATTACTTTGAAATATTTGATAACATGCTTGATGAATGATCTCAGAAATGTTTTATAAAGAAAGTTATTTGTTGATAAATGAAGCTATTTTTGGGTTCACTCAAACGTGAAGTTATTTTATGAAGATGTTGATGAGAACATGATAAATCTTATTGCATGAAAAATGATGTTTTTCGTTAAAGTGTGCCATGTTTTGGGGGTAACCATCCTGAGTTGTTGCGGGCTTGCCCGAGTTGTTTCGGACTTTGTTCGAGATATTGCGGACTTTTTCCGAGTTGTTGCGGCTATACCGAGTTGTTGTCTTAAAGGCTTTATGAGCTATGCACGAGTTGCTAACACCTACCACTAGTGATTAAAGAGTGGTGCTTATATCCGTCACTCTAAATTAAGTGATTCATGATTGAAGTTACGGTATCGTCGGAACTCCTGGTCGTAAGGTAGACAACTACTTGGGCACTTAGAGCGTGAGTTGGTTATTTTGTGTTATATAAAATGCTTATGAAAAATATAACACTTTGGCATTGAGCCTATCCATTTTCGTTGATAAAAGTACTTCAAGTATGAATGCATGTGGCATGTAAAAGCTTTTATTATCACATTGTGAAACTACTTTTCAAATCATATCTTTGAGAAAAGTTGGTGTTGGTTTGTCTCATTTTATTATAATTCTAAGTCCACTTTCTTGTAACCTTTTTGATTGCAGATTTCAGTACTGGGTAGAGATGGGTCCACTAGTGCCAAGAGGAGGATCTTTTTGGAAGGAGACCTTTGTTTTAGTTACTTTTGGCAATGTAATGTCTAAACAGGTTGCTATGATCGAAAGACGATGTATACTACTTATGTTTATATGGTTGGGGATTGAGTATCCCATAGAACAAAACTTACATTTTTCATTTAGGGATGGAGTATCCCTTAGTAATCTATAGACCTTGGTCCTAAGAAAAAAATAAAAATTTAATCTGTCAAGCAAATATTATTATTAAGCGTGATGCGGAATGCATCCATTGAACAATTATATTCATTTTAATTTAAGTGAGCCTGCATCGCACCACTCCGAATAGGTTAAGTCATCCTATAAGGAGTGGGTGTGACATTAACAATACTCAGGGGTAGAGCTAGCAGAATATATATAATACTATTTCATATACCCATGAATGATTGTGCGGTATACCCATCCCATGAAAAATGACCACGAACGGTTGTGCGACATACCCATCCCATGAAATATGTCCACGAACGGTTGTGCGACATACCCATCACATGACATATGCCCACGAACGGTTGTGCGACATATTCACGTAATATCAAGGGTAATATGATACACATATTGTATCCATTAATTATTTTTTCTTATCTCAATAATTGTTCTTATACTTCACGTTCCTTATAATTCTCTTATTCTTATATTCCATAGAGTGGTTTCATATAAGTATATCATTTTCTCCTTTATCCAAACATTTCTCTTTTAACATAGTTCTCATATCCTACTATGTTCTTAAGGATCATTTCATAAGGATATTGAGTTATAGTTTCATAAACAGGTTCGTAGATCATTTCATAAAATATAAGTTCGCAAACATAGCTTTCTTTCGCAAGTAAACAACCATTCATTCATTTTCTCAAATCGTAAAGCATCAAGCATAAGGAATTTAACCACTCACACATTCATAATATCAAGCTATTGATAAGAAACACCCATCTCAAAAACGAGTGCTCCTCCTTGAGCCACGCCCTCCAGTTCACTCCGGAACTCCGGTTCCTAACACATAGATAGGATAGGAACTTAACTTTGTTAACTAAGGTGACACATGCATATTTGTATTGGTATGCAAGTGGGGTATTTTTCTTCTTAATAATATCATTTCTAATCATTCTTGGTACCCTCATAGTTTCTAAGGTCCCCAATTTAGGTTTATGTACTTAAGTTTGTTTAAAGCCTTCTTAAATATTATTCTTCTCATTTCCAAATTCTGCTCGAGAGATTCAAAAATACGTTAAAACTATAAAACCTCACTAGACAATTTTGATAATTTACAAAGAGCTCGTTTAAGATGTTAGTTAAATGTTTTATGAAGGAACAAAGAATTGGTTTTGAACAGAAAGTGCCTTAAAAATTCATACCACAAAATCTATTAAAAAAGTAGCATGTTTGGTAAAATCAAGCTATCTCAACATATTCTGAACCCAAATCAGTTCTGTAAATTGGGGGTTCAAAAATACATTTATGGGTCCAACCAAAAATCACACATGTTAATAACATTCTAACCTAACTCTAATTGAAACAGATTTCAAGTTAGTCCTTGTTTGGCTAGCACGCAAAATCTGAGGTTGGGTGTTTAAGTTCACTGTTTTTCCCTTTTTTTGAGGTTCCTTACTCCCTTCTTCTTTTCTACCCTCTTACCGATGCAATAATTATTTTTCTCAAACTTAAAATTAGTTTTCACATTATCTTAGACATTTCTACTAACTTTCTCATAGGTCTACATTTATTTCTCCACCATTATCTTGAATCAAGAAAGTTCTTATTTCTTAGATTCAAGATCCTTCTCCTATGTTATTAAATGTTCTTATCTTCTTTTTGTTTGAAGAAAGAAGAGAGGTGTGAGATAATTTTAAAACTTTAAAGACAATATTTAAGAAGTTCTTACTTGATATTTTTCTTAGTTAAAAGATGGAGAACTCAAGTTTCAAGTTCCTCCTTCTTCCTCCTTTCTTTATTTCCTTTCTTTTCTTCATTCTTCTTTCTTCTTCTTTTTCTTTTTTCTTCTTTCTCTTCTCCTAGGAGGGGCCAACGAAATTCTAGAGAGGGAAAGAGGTTGAGGAAATATTTTAAGTATTGGAGAATGGGTTCTATTTATAGGTAAAGGTTTGGCGGTGAAAAGTCTATTTTACCCATCATTTAGTTTTCATCCAACTTCCAATTCAATCCTTGTTCTTTTAATTTGGTTTCAATACAACTAAATCTTAGGCTCCAAGACTTTTAATTCCATGTTTGGATTCAATAATCTATTTTTCTTAGGCCATAAGGCCTTGTTTGGTTTAATGGGGAACACGTTCCCTAATTTTATGGTACTTGACATGACATTTCTATTTTCTTTTTATTTAATTCTAATTAAATCACATCACATCTCTTCTCCTCTCATTATTCTTCCATGTGCCTTGCACTATTTCTTGAAGAGTTTTGAGTCTTGATGAGGTAAGAAGACAATTCTTGAAAGAAAACATCATTTCCATCTTCTTTTTTCTTTTCCTTTTCTTTTCCCATAAAATGTCGCATCGCCCTTCTCGCCTCAAGCGGTATTTCAGCCAGAGCTTCTAGAAGCTTCAAAAATTATTTATTTAATTTTTATTTTAATTATTTATGAGAATTAGAATGTGTTTTGGGTTAATTATTAAAGTTTTGGGCCAAATATCATCTTTTGGGCCTAACTTTGGTTTGAACTTGTAATTAAATCAATTGGGCCATAAATAAACTAATTGGGCTCAAATAATTATTTATATTGGGCCCCCATAATGTTTGGCCCAAAACCCTAGTTAAATTTTCCCTATTGGGCTTCTCAAAGTTTCGGCCTCATTTAGACCGTCCATAACTTTCCTTCTTTTGGACTATTAATTGAGTTCTTTGGTTTATGATTTTGTTGGACCCTTATAGTTGGGCTTAGTCTCATTCTCTACCCAAGTTTGTATTTACTTTGGGTCGTTTCGATTTTCTGCGCCTTTTTCGCCTTTCGCAGGATTTTTCAACTTGAACGTTTTAAACTCTTATTGTTCAAAATTTATTTAAACTTTTTTTTATCAATTCCACCTTTCTAGGTTTATCCTATTCCATATTCCATGCATTCATCCCTTTATTCATAGGGTTCAAATGTCATTCCTCAAGGGGTAACGCATTTATTTTTGGTTTAGTACTTAAGATTTGTGTTATGAAAAGTGAGGCATCACAAAGCATATCTTTCCCTTTTTGTTTAATAAAGACTGTTGAATCATGTTTTTCTATTAAAAAATTATTTTGTATTAAGAATCCACTTAATCTTTCATACCAAGCTCTTAGAACTTGTTTTAACCCATATAAAACTTTTGATAGTTTAAATATATGATCCAGATATTTATGATTTTTAAAATTGGGAGGTTGCTTTACGTATACTTCTTGATTGATATATCCATTGAAGAAAATACTTTTGATGTCCATTTGGAATAATGTAAAATTATTTTGGCACGCAAAAGCTAATAACATACGTATGGCTTCTAATCTAGCTACAGGTGTATACATTTTTTCATAATCTATTCCTTCCACTTGATTATAACATTGGGTTCATTTTGAGATATGAATGCCAAATAATTACACATATCTCTAGCAAGAGAGCGAGTGGTTACCCCTTTGGTTAGCTGACCAATTATTTGATCTTTTGGATGGTCTTTAATCAACCTTCTATAAGTTATCTTAATTTGTATTTGATTTTTCTCTTCAATATCATTCTCCTTATTTGGTTGAGAGGTGTCAATGATCATATCATTGAACTTATGATTTTCAAGTCCTTCTTTCAAAACTACACAATCATCATCAAAATTCTTTTTGGATAGAGGAATGTTAGTTTATTCAAACACAACATGTATAGATTCTTCAACAACTTGAGTTCTTTTATTGTATACTCTATACGTTTTACTCGTTGAATATTCTAAAAATATACCCTCATCCGATTTAGTGTCAAATTTTTTAAGATTATCTTTTGTGTTTAATATAAAGTATTTGCATCCAAATATATAAAAATAATCAATATTGGGTATTCTACCATGCCATAGTTTATATGGGGCTTTATTCAACTTTGATATAATAATTACCCTATTGGATACATAGTATGCCGTGTTAATAGTTTTGGCCTAAAAATATTTTGCAAGATTGTGTTCGTTAAGTATAGTTCTAGTCATTTCTTATGGTGTTCTATTCTTTTTTTCAATTATGTCATTTTCTTAGGGTGTTCTAGGTACGGAGAATTTGTGTCATATGTCGTTTTCATCACAAAAATTCTTAAGATCTTTATTAACAAATTCTCCTTCTCTATCACTTCTAATATTGTTAATCATACATTTTTTTTTATTTTGAAGTCTTTTACATAGTTTAGCAAAAGTGTAAGTGTGTTTCGTCTTTGTATGCAAGAAATATTACCAATGTATATCTAGTATAATCATCAACAATTACAAAAGTGAAATATTTTCCACTCATGCTTTCTTTTGATGTTGGTCCAAATAAATCCATATACAATAGTTGTAGAGGTCTAGTTGTTGAGATATGATTCTTTCTATTGAAGGAGATTTTAACTTATTTTTTATATTGACATGCATCACAGATTTGATCTTTAACATACTTAGTTGTAGGGAGTCTTTTAACTAGTGTATTATTAGATAATTTTGTAATCAGATCCAAACTATTATGTCCTAGTCTTCTATGCCACAATCAAGTAATTTCATTTATGAATGCTAAGCATTTCACATTTTATGATTCAATATCATCAAAGTTAATTGTATAAGCATTTTCATTTCTATGACCAACAAATAAAACTTTATTATCACACATATTTTCTACTCTACAGGCATTAGGTTTAAAAATTACCTTGTATCATTTATCAATTGACTAATACATAGTAAGTTATGTTTTAGTCTATCTACAAGAAAACTATTTTTCATAGATAGAGAGAAATTCTTACCAATGGTGCCAACTCTAAAAATTTTACCTTTATAGTTGTCACCGAAACTTACATGCCCTCCATTTCTTAGTGTGATTGAAATAAATTTGCTTTTGTCGCCCGTCATATGTCGGGAGCATCCATTATCTACGAACCACTTGTCCTTGTGTGGAATGGACTTTAAGTACACCAACAAGATCAATCATACAATTTCTTTTGGTACCCACTTTTTCTTGGATCCTTCAATATTAGTTTTTGTAAGATGCGTTCTTTTAGGAACCTAGATTTTATTTTATCTTTACAATTTCTTTTAATATGACATAATTTACCACAATGTTCACAACATGATATTTCATGAGTTTTTAGGTCTTTTAAAAACTTTTGATCGTTAGATCCTTCATAGGCTATGTCGGCCTTATTATAAACACATCTTTGCTGTCCTATAAGTTTGTTAAGGTTTTTTCCACCTTTTGTAAACTTTGTGACATTCCCAAATAAATCATTTAGTTTTAATTTTAAAATTTCATTTTCTTTTTCTAGAAAAGTTATTTCATGACTATGTAATGGCTTATCTTTTTCAAGAATTAATATTTTATTCAAAACATTTAATTCCTCAAGATCTTTTGAAAGTTTTGTAATTTTCTTTTTAAGAATTCAATCTTTGAATTCAATCTTTTGAAATTCACAATGTAATTCATTAAAAGTATTAGAAGATCATAATAGTCATTTAGGTTTGAGATTAGCTCATCCTCACTGTCATCTTCTTTATTTGCCATGAGACAAAGATTCATGATCTCCTCATCGCTTGACGTTGATTCTTCTTGACTTTCATCCGTCCCATATGATTTCTACTACTCTCTTTTTGAATCTTTTGGGCTTCTCATTTTTTAGAAGAGGACAATCTTCCTCGAAGTGCCCTAATTTATTAATTACATTCGAAACATATGAGGGGGTCATTCTTGGTCATGTCATTATTACTTGATTCTCCTTTGTTGAAATCTCTCTTAAAAGATTTTCTTTTGAAGTTTCTTGACCTTTGAAGAAACTTGTTGAACTTTCGGCTAAGGAGTGCCATGTCTTCATTATCGTCATCGGAGTTGCTTGAGTCTTCTTTTTCAGATGACTCTTGATGTGAAGATTTTAGTGTCATACCTCTCATTGCCTTCCGTTCCTCTTCTTCCAACCTTCGTTTCATGACAATCTCATATGTCATCAATGACCCCATGAGTTCATCAAGGCTAAGCATATTGAGATCTTTTGCTTCTTGAATTATTGTGACTTTTACATCCCAGTCTTTTGGCAAAGACCTAAGAATCTTTATCACATTTTCTACATTAGTATATGTATGCTAGAAAGAGTTTTATCACCATGCATCTTAAACAATTTATACTCATGCACAAGCATACTGATTTTTGGAATCTTTAACTTGGTTTGTGCCTTCATAAGTTATTTCAAGTTTATCCCATATTTCTTTTGTTGTTTCACATATAGATATTTTATTGAATTCATTTGGATCTAAGGCACAGTATAACAGATTCATTACCCTAGAGTTCCGTTGTATTTCTCTAAAATAATTTTTATTCCATTCTATTTCATCTTTTAGAATAGTTGTTCCTTCTGTCAATTTGACAGGTATTTTGGGACCATATATAGTGATTTTCCATAACTCTTAATCTACTGCTTGTATGTATATTTTCATTTTTATTTTTCAGTAGTTATAGTTTCTTCCACTGAACAAAAGTGGTCTATTTGTGGATTGCCCCTCAGAAAGGGTGGTTCCAACAGAGGTTGGCATAGGATCCTCTTAGACTGTTAAGTCAAAAATAAGAGACAATACATTGATACCAATTGTTATATAAAGAATAACCCTAGGGGGGCAGAATAGGGTTTTTTTTAAAATATTCTTCTTCTTTAAAAAACTATTTAAACAATATAAAGCGAGTAAATAATATATGTATATATATATATATATATATATAAGCACAAACAAACAATATAGTGAGTAAGAGATAAGGAGAGATGACACCATCGATTTTATAGTGGTTCGGCTATCCAAGCCTACGTCCACTCTTCAAGCTCCTCTTGTGTATTTTCCACTATCTTCAAACACTTACGGGTATGCTCAAACCTATTACGATCTTTTAAAGATTCACAAAGCTGTGTTCTAATGGTACAAAGCTTCTAGCACTTGTGATCTTCCTTTTATGTGCTTTACCACACACAAAGAGCAGTCGATGGTGACTCACCCTCACTTTACAATAATTTAATAAGAGGTTTTGTGTACAAATGATGATAAAAAAAACCTCTGAGAATAGTGAATATGACTGTGAATCTCTAAAAAAACTAGAAGAAAGTTGATGAACAATAGCGGCTAGGATTTTTCTCAGAATAACAGATTCAAAAAATGACAGCTTTTTGATCAATTGAATAAATGAATTCTTGTAATCACTTCTCCTGGAATGATTGATAGTCATTCCTCTGAAACAAAGCTGTTAATGGGCGTGATTCTCGCACAGAATTGCTTATTTCGTGCCCATCGGTCGACTCACGTTGAGGCTGAGTTGACTCAATGCCATGATATTTTGAAGTAAATAGGATTTTTTGCCTGTGGGTTGACTCATAGTGATGTTTGGGTCGACTTATAATGATGATGCCTCAGCTTTATTGCAAACCTTCATCCTTGGGTTGACTCATGTGTAGCTTGGGTCGACTCACACAAGTTTCTGCCTTTAAGTTAACACTTGGGTCGACTTGAGAGTTGCTGCAACTCAGCTCATGGATGCCTTAGGTCGACTCACGTTTGCCTTGGGTCGACTCACATGCTGCCTCTGCAAATTAACTGAAAGGTATTCATTTTGGGTCGACTCACATGATGTTCTTTGCCTTTGAGTCAATGCGTGAGCCAATACACTTCAGCTCAAAGTCCTTGGATTCAAAGTTTCGGTCGACTTACCATGATGACGGGTCGACTCATGATCGATGCAGAGAATAGATCAAAAGAGTTATTAAACTTAGGTCGACTCATAGAATATTTTAGGTCGACTCATAGTCGCTTCTAAAGTGTGTCTGCAGGAGATCCCGAGAGCTTGTCATCTTTGGTCGACTCATGCAAGAGCGTGGGTCGACTCAAACCTTCCAAAAATTCTGAAAATTTTCTATCTTGATCCGGAGATAGTGCTCTATTTGGGAATTGAATTATTATTTCTTATAACCTTTTTAACACGTGGTTTTTCACCTGAAACAACTCATAAACTCATTAAATACAAGATCAACCCCAATCATGGGTGTTAACCGTCACACCCACTCCTTAGAGTATATTTTAACCTATTCGGAGTGGTGCGAAATAAGCTCACCTGATTAGAAACCCAACAATACTACTAAGGGTACACTCCATATCACTGTACTCCATTCATAATATTTTCAATCATGAATAAAAGTTACATCAACTAGAAACTAATTATACAACTCATACGGGATACACAATCCCCAACATACAAAAAATGAGAGCCATAGCTCTTTCTCAACGTATTCTTTTTTGATGACCCCTTCCAGGTCTCATAATTACATCTCTCGTCTTCCGACCTCAACCATACCATGGTGGATCGAACATCTACCTTGTACCAATATCTGCAACCGCAAGTGGTTATAGGATAGTGAACTTAGCATCATAATAAAAAGTATATCACATCAATAAATATTTTATGCATGGTTTTCGTACAAAAAATAAACATTTGATCTTATAGAAAATATATGTTTTCATCATTTGGCTCACTAGCCCAACCTGTAAAGTTTTAAAAAAACTCTTTCTTCTTTCAACATACGGCCCTACGACCCAACTTTAATGATTTGTAAATATTGTTGACCCAAGGGTATTCAATCATACCATATCTTTGATTTTGACTTATAACAACAATTGATTTGAAGGATCTAAT
>JAUTBS010037707.1:0-21716 GCA_032361285.1 Aequorea victoria
TTTTGAAAGAAAATCAAAAGAAATAAAAATAAAATAAAGATTGATTTGAAGACTTTCCTTCATCTTTTAGGAAAAATTCTTAAAAATAGAGGATGGATTAAACAATCACCTTATTTTGAGAAATAATCCTCAAAGAATATGGTTTTTTTTATTTATTAAAAAAAGATTTGATTTAGGGAAAATCTTAAATTTTTTGAAAGGTTTGAAAACTCATTCTTCCCTTCTAGGTTTTTTTTTGACAAAAAAGGGTTTATTCGGTTTACTTAGAGAAAATCGTTTATTCGGTTCATTACGCCACAAAAAATTTAATCTATGGAAAAAGCAAAAATTCTCATTTTTTTGGTGATAAAAGATTACATCTTTAAAGAATTTTGGGTCTAAACGCGTAGTCATCTTATCGCCACTTACACGGATTAAACATTCAAACGCAAGTATCGGTGGATAAAATAAGAAGTATCATAAAAAGAAAAAGAAAATAAATAATAAAACACAATATGAACATTTTAAATTCTCAAACATATTTTTCAGATCACCGCTCGCAGCTATCCTATTAAATTACATAATTCTCAAACACGTGACCAAATTAAATACAAAATGAGGGTCGACGATCAGTTAAATATTATTTAGGTTTTAAAACGTTCATATCACCCACGACATAGGAATGAATAACGATAGAACAACGAAACAAATAAAATAAATAAAAAAATGATGAAACTAACGAAAAAGCAAACGAAAATATGAACGAGAAGAATGACAAGAACTGCGGACGATCTATCCAATTTCTGATCGATCGTTCGTATTAATATTATTGAAAATCAAAAGATAGGTTCGTAAAATGAATGTTTTTTTACATGTTTTATATAAAATGAATTTAGATTAAAACTTTATATATATTTTTTTTTGAAGAACGTTTGAGTATTTTAATTTTCCAAATAATATGAATGAAGAACGTTGAAATAACGACAAATAACACAAAGAACGACAAATACCTTTGAATGTGAAGGGAGAGAAGATCACCCGTATGATGCTAGAATCGCACTCAGTATGCTTGTTTTTTGAATCTGATTGTTCTAAGCCTTTGAATCGAAGTCTAGACTTGGATGATCATTGGTGTTCTTGAGTTTGGAGAGAAAAACATAGAAAATTTCTACGAATTTTAGAATCTTAAGGTAGAAAATGTCTAGGATTTTAGAGGAGGCTAGAGATTAGAGTTTTGGTGGCACAAAAGTTGAATGTAGTGGCTCAAAGATGGCTATCAAAGTTTTTCTTTTCATTTAGGTTTTGGTTTGTATATATAGAGGTTGCAATGGAGGGAATCCCGAGCAAAAAGATTGTTTGCAAAGTTAAAAAAGTTGCCAAGACAATGTTCGGTCGCTAGGGTTTGTAAAATAAAATGGTGCGGTGAACCACGGGGGAAGGCCGGGCCGGCCAACCGAGAGGCCCCAGGGGATTTTGTGCCGGTCCAACACTAAGGGTGACGGGGGTTCATTTGGCTTAAGGACTTGTTTGGGACGGTATGTTTGATTTAAAATCGAATTAAAGCTCTTTTTGAAAACTTTCGAGAGTTCGAGCGGTTGAGGTTCGAACAGAGTTTCTATAAATCTCGAATTCTTGACTTTGAAACTCGAGCTTTTCAAATTGGATAACCAATGTACCACACTTTCACATTTCGTCATCGAGCCTCCATCACACTGACGGGCTTAAGTATTAGAGCCAGATAAATTGGGGTGTCTACAGATGCCCTTTTTTGACAAAGCTCATCCCGCAGCCTGTCAAAAAGTGCAAATGTCAAAGAATAGCGAGAATTCATTTTATCATAGCGCTAATACTTAGACAAGGAAAACATAGGCAGATAAACAAATGTGGTTGTGCCCGAATTATCATCGGGCGTAGTTCATGGGGCAATGCATATGATATGAAGCAACAAAACTTTCAAGATCAGGGGATCAAAAAAGATCGAGGTTGGTAAAATTTGAGTTTGAGGTCTGTGGAACCATTCAATTTTAAGGTTCAGGGGACCGTTCGATTTTAAGGTCGAGGGGACCGCTTGAATCGTTTAATGTTTGAGGACCATTTGAAGGAACTGTTTAAGTTCTGGGGGACCATTTGAGAGAATCGTTTAAGATTCCGTTTGAAGGAACTATTTAATGTCTAGGGGACCATTTGAGGGAATCGTTTAAGGTTTGGGGGACCGCTTGAAAGAATCGTTTAAGGTATGGGAGACCATTTGAGGGAACCATTTAAGGTCAGGAGGAGCATTTGAAAGAATCGTTTAAGATCTGGGGGATCATTTGAAAGAATTATTTACAGTATAGGGGACCATTTGAAATAATCATTTAAGGTCTGGAGGACCATTTGAAATAATTGTCTAAGGTCTAGGGGACCATTTGAAATAATTGTTTATGGTTTAGCGGACCATTCGAGGGAACCGTTTATGGTCTAGGAGATCATTTGAAAGAACCGTTTAAAGTCTGGGAACCATTTGGGAGAACCGTTTAAGGTCTGGAGGACCGTTTGAAAGAACCATTGAAAGTCTGAGGGACCATTTGAAACAATCATTTACTGTATGGGGGACCATTTAAAAGAACCGTTTAACATCTGGGGCACCATTTAAAATAACCGTCTAAGATCTCGGGGACCATTTTAAAGAACCGTTTATGGTTTGGGAGACCGTTTGAGGGATCTCTTTAAGGTCTAGGGGACCCTTTGAAAGAATCGTTTAAGGTTTGGAGGACCATTTGAAAGAACCGTTTAAGGTCTGAGAGACCATTTGAAAGAACCATTTAAGGTTTGGAGGATCATTTGAAGAGAAAACCGTCTAAGGTTTGAGGAACCATTTGAATGAGTGCTGACAATGAGATTGAATTTATGAGTCTGGAATCCTTCAAATTTCGAATGTTGAACTTCAGATTTTGAATTTTGATTTGGGAGTTCTGAATTTCGAGTTCAGATTCCGAATCCCAAACCCTGCGCCTTAAATTTTGAATTTTTAAATTTTTGAATTTGAATTTCGATTTTCAGAATCTGAATTTTGAATCTCGAATTCAAACTTTGAATTCTGAATTTTTAACCATATCTTTCGAATTTTGAATTTGAATTTATAATCTCAAGTTCGGAATTTAAATTTCAAATTTCGAACTCGAACTTTGAATTTTAAATTTTAGATATTGAATTTTTCATATTGAATTTTTGATTTTTAAATTTCGATATGAAATTCTGAGATTAGGAGTAGGAAGATTCTGGATTTGAAAGCTGAAACTTTTGAGATGGAAGGACGAATTTTTTTGAAAGGAGAGATATGAAATCTTCTATGGAGGAAAATTGGTAGATGTTGTATTAGAATGTGAATTTAAATTTGCATTTGAGTTTGAATTTAATTTTGGTTTAAAAACTTGAATTTATAAAAGGGATAAAAATTTCAAAATTCAGAGCCTGGCCAGAAGAAGGCCGGTTCAGCACAAAGGGGCCAAAAAACCGGTTCTGTTGGTCGGTTCGGCAGGGAGGAAGGCTAGTCCGGTCTTTTTGTTTTGGACTCAATTTTTTTGTCTTTGTGTGTACTGAGTCTACTCGGTTCGTGGAAGGCCTTTAAAACTTGATTTTTCCCTTTGAATTCTTCATTTAAAATATTTCAAAGAGTTTTATTTCTCTCTCTAAAACCATTTCTCTCTATACTTGGGTGAGATCTCTCGAGAATGTATTCTACCGGGAGCTCAGAGCAAGAATACAACTTTCAAGGTCAGATTCATCCTTTCTCCCGTTCTTCGATAAATTCGTTCATCTTGGTGAATGTATTTGAATAAGGTTTTTGCCTTTGGGACTCCAGAAATCACTTGTCCCATTCTGCCTATTCTAACGTGGTGAGTGATTTGTTAATTTTGTTGTTTGATTTGTCGGTTGTTTATGATTTGGTTGTTATTTTTGAGCGATTACGAGCTGGGTAGTGTTTGTTGTCAAATGTTTGAGATGTCTTAGACTTGTTGTTGGACTCGTCATGCATATGTTCGATGGGTGGGTGAAGATGTAGATCGTACGTATGAAAGCTTGTATGAAACTTTTGGGGTATTTGTTTTCTTCTAGATTCATGATCTTGGGATTTGAGGATCCATGTGACGAGTTGACTCATTTGAGTGTGTGTAGAATTGCATCTTGTCTTTCATGTCATGTTGTGAGTGTGTCATGTTGTGTGTGATGTGTTATCTTTCGTGAAATGAGCCATGTTTTGAAATTTGTGATTTATTTTGAGGTGTTTTCATTAGATTTCGTGTCGACTTTCTTGATGGTTGTTTCGTGATTCAAATTTGTCTTGATGATATTTTTTTTTTTGTTTTTAGGGCCGTATGGGGAGCGTGAAATGTTATGGGAGTTTGACCAACACATTGGGCTAGTATAGGACCTTACCGATATCGGTGTTGATGAATGTGATCAATGCCGATTTTGGTCCATTCATGAAGTCGTTGGCCACTGCCCGAAAGGATTTGGTCTTACTGGATGCATTAGCGAAGCAGCTGTAGACACCATAAATACTTTCCATCTCTCCTTTGGTGAGATGATTTTGACACCTCTAGATTTCAGTATGATCATTAGGTTGCATATTGGTGGTCGCCCTTTCCTTCTCGATCCCGAGATCTACCAATAAGACGACGTGTAGGAATATTTCTTTGGTATTTAGTCTCATTTTCCAGGAATGGGGGCCATTTCCTATTCTTTCTTCTTTAATGACTTTCAGGGTCTTCCTTGCAATGACGAAGATGACATTATTTATCATATAATGGCATTTTTGATGTTCGTGCTTGGGACGACCCTATTTGCGAATCTAGACGACACTGTCTACCTGTACGTCCTACCGACCTTGATAGACATTAGTCGGGTTCATGAGTTTCACTGGGGTGGTGCTAGTCTAGCCACTCTGTATGTGTACATGAGGGTTATGTCCTGGGGGTCTATTCGCCGTACTGGGGGCTTCTAACAAGCGAGGGAGGTATGATTTTCTTTATTATTCCTTTCTGCATTATCTTGCTTCTTTTTCTTATCTATTTGCTATGAGGAATATCACAGGTTTGGTGTTACGAGTTTATACATACCTTCCTTGGCTCCTCCGAACGCACAAGAGATTCCAAGCATTTTTCCTTGAACTTTGTGCTGGGTTAAGAATTCCATGGGAGATCAGCCTACCGGTCATAATCTATTGAGGACCCGGGATAATCTAAGCGCTTTGACTTCTAATTAGGTGGATGATCTTTATTATTTCTTTATATTAAAACACCTTTGCCCGCTCCCTTACGCCTTTATATATTAGGTGATGTGGCGTTCTTGGGATTTGAATGATCTGTTGGGAGTTGCTATTGACTCGAGAGAAGCTTTCATGAAGAGGCTTCTTTTACAGGACCCCTTTTGGAGGGAATGGTATTTAGGAAAGAGGGTGTCTCATCAATCTATTGGTACTAACATTTTTTGAATTCCTCTTCTGCCTCCTATTTCTATGAGGTGCCTCTTCTCCTTGAGGGCGATGATTTGGATGAGGCCATGGCGGGATAAGATTCAACTCGTTTCCTGGCGACTGGGGTCGAACCTTATGGCCACTTTGTTCGTAATAGGCTGATGCCCCCCTTTGATCACGGGGCTCCCAAGACTAGAGAAAGTATTGTCGAACCTTCCTTCGGGGTAGCTCCACCATCTTGGAGGTCTACTTTAAGGCACTCTTCTCAGCTTCTACCCATATCGTGGTTCATTGATCTTCCCGATGAGTATGCGAATATGGTGGAGAGACATTATCCACCAATTCCAAAGACTGACTTTGGCATGCTTGAATCAATTTCCGAGGTACTTGAATCAATTTATTTCTTGTCTGCTTATCACTTTTCCCATTTCCTTATGATTGACTCTTCATAGGTCCCCTGGTATTTTGTAGACCAAGTCTTCCACTCTTTTCATTCATTGCGGAGCTATTTCCAAATACATGAGTTCACACAGACTGCTTCTTATCGGAGCACCACTAATGTTGTGAATGTTCTCGTTTTCTCCAGATTTCTCTATTTTTGGATTATTCTTGATCCTGATACCTATTTGCTTGTTCCAGATCCTTATGAGACGTTCTACCAGTGTGAGGATTGGTGATCCGGTGGTCTAGAGACAAAGTTATAGAAGTCGTCGTTCTTTCGACATTCTCTGACCTACACGGACTCCAAGCTTTGAGCCTACCACATCCAATGATACGGACGAGGACTTTACTCCGGAGGTTCGGCCAAATGTAGCTTCGTCGAGTCGTCCAACTAGACCGAAGAGGAACCGCAAATGATCAGACCAATTATGAAAACATTTCTTTTCTTTCAATGAGGGTTTTGTAATATTAAACAACTCTGAGTATTTTGTAGTGTTGTGTTTCTTTTTAATTTGATTCAATTGTATTATGTTTTTGTTATGATTTATGAATGAGGAGTTTTACGATCGACAGAAATTTGTGTCCCATGATTCGATTGCTCTTAGATGAACTGCCTGTTTTGGGATATATCGTTTGAGGAAGTATCGTGTTTTTAAAAATGTCGTATTTTTTGGAAGTTGTATTTTCGTAAGGTATTCGCGTTTCTCGAGAAACAAGAAGGTCAGTCCGGCCTTTATGGAGAGCTGGTCTAGCTCACATAGGGGCATCCGAGAGGGTTTTATGTCGGTCCGACCTTTATGCCCCTAGGTCGAGAAATCTTGAGAATTTGGCCTCGAATTGGGTTTCCTTTTTTTTTTTAAGCTGCTAGGACCTTTGGCTTTATAAAAGTGACATTTTTCAGATTTCAACAAATTACTCCTTTTCTAGTTTCTCTTGTTTCAAGTTTTGGACAGTTTCGTGAAGATGGATGTGACGTTTGGTCGTTGAATGGATGACGTCTCTTGAATCGAAAAGGTAAACTTCCAACGTTTTGGTTTGAATTCGTTATTTGCATTATGTTCTATCAATCTCCAAAATAACTTTCTCTTGGTTGACACAAAGTTGTGGGATCCCAAGGTTTGAGTTTTTTACTTTGGTTACCAAAAACTGTGTCCGACGATTGAAGAATCTCAAGCCATTCTTGGTATGCATCTCTATGACTTTCCCATCTTGACTACACCCTGACTCAACTATGCGACCACCTTGGTTGACCTTTGTGATTTCAAGGCTTGGGAAGTCAAAAGTTTTTCTTTCGGTGACGCGTTGTTTGTTCGGAAATTGCTTCATTGTTTCGGCTCTGCCGGTGATTTAGGTGATTTTTCGTATCAAAAGTGTCGTAGGCATGCTTTGTGTATGTGTTTGTTGGTAGAATTTTTGTTCATTTCTTCAAACATGAAGCCCGATATTCGGATTGTGGATGTAACGGCGCACATATCATAATTGGGAAATCCCATGTCGATGATTTTGGCCGACACACTAATGGGCTTAGATGACGCGTAGTCCGGTTCAATCACCAACTTTCAAGAAAGCCCAATCCTTTTTCAGGTATATTTTTTCTTGTTTTTGTTTTATTTGCTTTATTTTTTGTGTGGCAGAATTCATTTTATTTTTGTTTCCTGTTTAATTTTCTTTTGTAGAAAGAATTTTTGAATGTTTTTTTTCTTAAGAGAATGTTGATGTTGACTTGTTTTCAAGATTTTTGCAGATGTGGTTGATGGATCGCTTTAAGTTATTGGACGTTCCCGAGTCGCTTTGGTACAAGCCGTCCTGTTATTTGCAGCATCCATTTTGGCATCGATATTCTTCAATGAATGAGTTGCAAGAGTGGTTAGACACACTTACTTGTGACAAGATTCGTTGGAGGGTTCCGTGGTGGGACGTTCCATCTATGTGCTCGTGTCTTCTAGGAGAGCGAATTGTCAGCCTGGTTGGTCTTTGTAAATCCACTATCTACTTTCCTCCTCGTATTTGGCATCAATTTGGCATGACTCAAAGCGAGAAGATGGGTATAAAAGAGTTGCTTTCGATGCAAAAATTTGATGCCAAATTCTTATTTGATTATCACAAATTTCGGGCTATGAGAGATCGTGTAAGCCTTACAGCTTCTTCAATGATCAGCTTGTCTTCAGAGTATGAGCAGTGGTTAATGAAAGACATTCAACGTAGATAGAAGAAAACAGAAGAGGAAAGCAAAAAGTGAAATCGGACTTAAAGATTTCTCACTTCTTTGTGCCTTTATGAGAATGCTTGTTCCTTCTCCTTTTTTATGTTTTCTTTCATTGAAGGGATCATTCCCTAGTATTATGTTAGATACTTTCAGAACGAATTTCAAAGTAATAAAGAGTACCCTTTTCTGATCCTCCTTGGTTGCCAAAATTGTCTTTATTGGTTCGCAAAAACTTGTACAATTTTACTATTTAGAACATGTGAATGTTGTGCATTTATTATGTTAACAATCCTAAAAAAGTTCCAAACATGTCTTTCACCATTAAACTCTTATGTCATTTTGCTCTGTGAAAGTCGAGAAAAGAGAGAGTACAATTTTTTTCACTTAAAACACCCCTAGTATCGGAGAGAGAGGGGAGTGCTCGACCTTTCCAACTAATGCCCCCGGAGTTGAGGGCATCTAGCCTTGACCTGCTATCGACTGATTAGAGAACGACCAAGCCCTGTTAGAGTTTCCTACGTATCCCAGATATGTGAACGTAGTTCACGTTAAGGTTCAACTTAGGAATTTTATTTTTTCTACTTTTGTTGCTCTAACTTTTTCCTAAGCCGCCCTTTTGGGTTTTTGACCTAGCGAGCTTTTGCCCTTATTTTTTTTTCTTTTTTTGAAGTTTGCACTAATTTTTGCATAGGTTGCCCTTCTGGATTTTCAACCTATCGGGCTCTCTCATAGGTAAAACTTTTTTAGTTGATCAACATTAATTGGTTCTGCAAACTCATTTCCATCGATGTCCATGAGTGGAGCTCCTCTGCCCGACATTATGGTATTGATGATGTATGACCCCATCTAGTTTGGCTTGAACTTTTTTCTCAAGTCAAAGATAGGCACGTAACTCCTTTAAAACCATATCTCCTTCAATCAACCCTCGGGCTTTTACTTTCTTATTGAATGATCGAGTGACTCTTCTCTGATACTCCTGCATATAATACATGGCTTGCAACCTCTTTTCATCTAGTAATGTCATCTCTTCATGCCTTTCTTGTAACCAGTCTGCCTCTTATATCTGACATTTGGTAAAAATCGTAAGCGAGGGAACCTCCACTTATATGGGTAGTACTACCTCCATTCTGTAAACAAGGGAATAAGGTGTGGCTCCAGTAGACGTGCGGATGGATGTTCTATATCCCTATAGCGTGAATGTTAACTTTTCAGGCCAATTCTTATATATTTCTATCATCTTCTGTAGGATGTTTTGACGTTCTGATTCGCGGCTTCTACTGCTCTGTTGGTTTGAGGTTGGTATGGGGAGAATCTATGTCGAGTAATTCGATATTCTTCCAACAACTTGTCAACTTCTCCTCGAAAGTGAGACCTGTTATCTAAAATGAGCTCATTGGGTACCCCGTAGCGATAGATTATATTGTTTTTTATGAACTTGGCGACATGAGAGGCTTTCAAAACTGAGAATGATGCAGCTTCTATCCACTTAGTGAAGTAATCAATTGCAACTAGAATGTACTCGTGTTCATTAAAGGCCTTCGGGGTCATCTTTCCTATCACATCAATGCCTTTGATGGAGAAAGGCCATGGGAAGGTGAGGCTATACAGCTGACTTGGGAGTATGTGGATCAAGTTGGCATGAACTTGACATTTGTAGCAACGACGCACGAAATTCACACAGTCTATCTCTATAGTAGTCCAAAAATACCCTTAGCGCAGGGTCTTCTTGGCCAGCATGTGTTCGTTCATGTGTGGTCTGCAACTTCCAGAGTGTACTTCTTTCACAATCTTTACCCTGTCTTCTCATATGCACAAAGCAATTGAATCCTCTGATACACACTTTTTCATATTTTTTTGTCACAGATGACGAACTGTGCGGCAAGACATCTGATTGCTTGCTTATCCTTCCCGGTGGTATTTTATGGATATTTCACATTTTCAATGAAATTCCAAATGTCAGTATACCATGGAAAGTCTTCTTGTTCCTCTTTTGAAACATTATTGATCTCGCAAATTGGTGCATCCTTTTGCCGAATCATCAACAGTCTCATGTTTACTTCTGCGGGTATTTGAATCATGGAGGCTAAAGTAGTTAAAGCATCGACAAATCGGTATGATCCTGGGTACATAGATGAAAGAGATAGAATCAAATTTTGAAATGAGTGGTTCTAACTTTTTGTGGTGTGGTACCAGCCTTCGCTCTCTACCTCTTTCTTCCTTGTTTGACTGGACTATTACCAATGCCAAGTCTCCGATTACTTCTAAGTCTAGAACCTCAAGCTCCAATGCGATTGTTATTCCGGTGATACAGGCTTTATATTCTGCCTCATTATTGGTTACTTCAAAATTGAGCTTGAAAGATATTGAAATGTGAGCTTGGTCCGGGTCTATCAACAGGATTCCCATACCAAATACATTTTGTTTCGAGACTCTGTCAAAGTACATTTGTCAGGTCTCTTCTCTAGCTTCCATCAGTTCTTCGTCTGGGAAGTTGAATTCTTCGCTCTCCTACCCCTCGATTGGGTTATCTGTTAGGAACTCTGCCACTACTCTGCCCTTTATTGAGTTTATAGTGACAAAAATGATATTGAACTCGGCTAGTAGTAGTAACCATCAGGCCATTCTTCCTATCAGGGTCGACTTTTCGAACAAGTATTTTATAGGGTTCATTCGGGAGACTAGTTTCACTGAAAAGGCTAACAGGTAGTGTCGCAATCTTTGGGTAGTCCAAATGAGTGTCCAACAGGTCTTTTCCAATGGTATATATTTTAATTCGTAGCCTGTCATTTCTTGTTGAGGTAATAAATCGCTCTTTCTGTACCGTCGTCACCTTCTTGGGCTAGCATACGCCCCATTGTTGTTTCTCCTACTAACAAGTACAAAATGAGTCGTTTCTTGTATACTGGAGGTGCTAGTACTGGTGGATTATGTAAGTACTTTTTGATTTCTATGAAAACTGATTGACACTTATTGGAACTTTGTCTCCTTCCTGAGTAACTTAAACATTGGCTCGCAAGTCGTGGTTAATTTAGCAATGAACCTACTGTTGTATTGTATTTTCCCTAGAAAACTTTGGGTTTGTTTTTCAATCTTTAGGGGTAAAATTTATAGGATATCCTTGATTTTATCTGGATCTACTTCAATGCCTCGTTGGGTGATCATGAACACGAGTAGTTTGCCAGATATGACTCCAAATGTGCATTTTTTAGGATTAAGCTGCATTTTGTACTTTCAGATTCTTTTGAAGAACTTTCATAGGATTTATCTCGGCGTGCTGCTCTCGCTGTTTGGATTTTACGATCATATCATTGACATAAACCTTGACTTCTTTACGGATCATGTTGTACAACAAAGCTGTAGCGGCCCGCTGTTGCCCCTGCATTCTTTAACTTGAACGGCATGACTCGATAGAAAAAGGTTCCCCATTGGGTGGTGAAGGTCATCTTTTCTCTATCTTTGAGTGCCATTAGTACTTGATTGTATCCTGAAAAATCATCCATGAATGACAGAAGTGAATGGCCGACTGTATTATCCACCAGGGTATCTATGTAAGGCAAGGGGAAATCATCTTTAGGACTGGCCTTGTTGAGATCCCTAAAATCGACATATACTCTGATTCGATCATCTTTCTTAGGTACTGGTACTACGTTAGCTACCCATTGAAGACATTCCATTACAATTAGAAAACCGACGTCTAATTGTTTGGTGTTCTCTTCTTTGATTTTTAGGAGTCAATCGAGTCTTACCCTTCTTAACTTTTGTTTTACAGGTTTTGCATCGGGATAAAGGGGAATTCGGTGTTGGCCAATGTCTGGATCAATTCCAGGTATGTCTTCATAGGACCATGCAAAAACATCTTTATATTCTTTGAGTAAAATAGTTCAAATTTCATGATCATCTGAAGACAACGTGGAACCAATTTAAACTTTTCTTCAGTACCCAAATTTATTATTAAAGTTTCTTCCATAATAGGTTGGGCATGAGCCTCTTCTTCCCTTATTAGCATGTCTTTGATTTTTTTTTAAAGTTCATTATCATGTTCAATTTTGGAATCCATACATTTCACCTCAGGCTCATTGAAGTAAGCAAAATTCTTATCTATTTTATTACAACTGAGAGACTCAACAGACTTGAAAGCAGTAAAAAGATTATTTTTGACACTGAGATTAAAGCTAGCATTGGCACACTTGGCGGAAAAAGTCTTTTTGGTTTTGAGATTGACCGCGCCTTCAGCCTTTCCTTCGAATTTGTCCCATTCTTCAACTTCATTCTCCTTCTCACTCTCATCCTCTCCTCCTCGAACTCTCTCTCCTCATCGGAATCGCACTCCTTTGAATCTGTCTCGGGCATGTACAGATATTCAATTTTCAAATTATTGATTTTTCCAACAACATTTTTGATTAGTTTTGAAAGGTCAACGACATTTGCATTGTTGTTGATCATCATTATTATATCCATTGATTGATCTAAATGCCCTTGTTCCATTTTGTTGAAAAAAGCTCCATTGCCATGTCGTCCATTGTATTGGCCCAATCTTCTTGCTCATTGGTCTGGATGAAGATAACATCTTCTTCTTCTGACTCATCAAGAAGGCTATTATTGAAAGAAATTTCAAATCTTGGGTGCTGCTTCTTTGTGACCTGGTCAAACCAAGGTTTTGAAAATCCGCAAAAAGGGAAGTCCTATCCTTCTCTTACAAAGTGCCCATTCACCAAGGTTTTGGGATACTGACTGGCTTTGTTGCTACCTTCTTTTCATGCTTTTTGGCCCAAGCTGCTTCCATTGCCGTTTGTTTTTGTTAGTAGGTCTTTTCTTTCGTGGGATTATACTTCAACCCGAAGGTGTTGCGCTGAGTAGGTACTTTCACTGGTTCCGATATCCCCTAATGCTTACTTTCTAGCCCTATTCCCGAAAAGAACCCCATGTACTTCATCATGGTAGCCACGTAAGGGTTCATGCAATCCTCTAGAGGTATGAGTAGGAGCTTGTTAGGATTTAGCTCCAAAATTATGACGTTTACCCCTTCGAAATCAAACCCTATAAATTGCAATTTAGCCTATTTAGGTTGCACTTCGAACAAAGGGGAAGTGTCGTTATTCTAATGCTTAGTAGTGTCCCCGTAGATGACTAGCACAGCGCCTTTCTAAACCATTTTGATCTTCTGATGGAGTGTGGAAGGGACTGCCTTTAGATCATGCAGCTAAGATCTTCTGGGTAATAGGTTGAACAAGACTGGTACATCCAATACATGAAATTCAATCTCGGTTCTCAATGGTCCCACTACAATGTTCATCACCACTATTCCTACCACATTCCTTCGGGTGTTTTCATAGGCCCGAACTCATTGAGTAGATGGCGTGAAATCTTAGTGTTTCAGTCCCAAATATAAGGCAGTGCGAAGTGGGCATACATTCAAGGCTGAACCATTGTCCACTAAGACTACCGGGACCCATTTCTGTAAGCATTCTATTGTGATATGCAAGGGTTTGTTGTGAATGCCACCACATTGACTATCTTCTCGGGGGATAGGCCCCCTACCAAGTCTTTGGGAGTAATGTCTATAGAAATGTTGACCTTATTAAGAGATTCTAATACTGCTTATCGGTGTTCGTAAGATGCCATTAACAATTCCCAAATGGAGATGTTAGCTTGGGTCTTCTTTAACTGCTTTAACACGTTATCATCTTCTTTGGCCAACTACTCCTTCCTTCCTTTGGTCTTGTTCATGTTGTTCCCTTCCTGGATGATTCACCTCTAGGTGCGGGGGTTTGAAGTGTCTTTTTCCTCTTATCAGGTGTTCTATTTCATCTTCTAGATACCACTCGGCGTCAAATTCCCAGACCTCATCACAACTTATCGGGGGAGCCTCGTTCCACCACTGATTCTCTTGTAGGGCCTTACCTAGCTCCTGTACGTCAAATACATCATTCATCAAATTGACAATAGGTTTTTCAGATATAATGACCTGGGGTTTCGGGAGGTGGGATGGTATGATGTATATGCTGGGATCAAAGGGTTGGGTGAAATTGGAAGTGAGATTGTTAATGGAAGGTTGATGTTTAGGCACTTCTTCCGGAGTACCAGGAAGTGTTACGGATGGAGTTATGGTTGGTCTAGGCATGGGGTAAGTAAAGCATTGGGATTCATAGGTGGTAGAACTTGACTTTTAGGATGGGTATCCTCATTTTAGCCTCCATCCCAAACAAGGTTGGTTATCACAGTCGGGTCGTACCATCTGATTTTCACGTCGTCTAGATGATCGAAGTACTTCTCAGAGTCTGAGTCATCTTTGATTAATAGATAATTTTGCTCTAAATGCTCAAAGGCCGATCTCCACTATTTCGGTGACTGACTTGCTACCCCTTTCCTTTCCTCTACTTATCTCATGATTTCTTTCGTCACACTATCTCGGACCTTGGAGAGATAGCTTAAACTTATTTCCTCGGGTATCTCAACTGTAGGCCTGGAATGACTGATTGGCATAATGAGACTGTTGGGGTTAAAGCTTTGGCCTTGGTGAAAAAGGCTGACATGAGGTGGGGATTGAGCATGGTTTGGGAGTGGATTGTGAGTGATGTTTGGTTTTTGGTTAATAGGGGGTGCAATAGTTTCATTATTAATCAAATCTTATATTTGATGAAACAGGCAGAAGCAATTATCGGTTGGATGCCCCAAGCCTTTGTGGTAGGCATAGTACTGCGAAGCATGGTATCATGCCAGCAAGGGGTTGGGAAGTGGCGACGGCTCTAAAGGTTTCAGGTGACCGCTTTTGACTAGGTGATGCAGTGCTTGAGATAGAGTCATCCCTAAAAGTGTGAAATTCCTCCTCGGTCTTATCAATGTAGATGACATTGTTTGAGCTTGATTTTGAGGTTGGTTCTGTGTGTTCAATACATTCAAATCCCCATTTTACCCACTAGGATTTCCATTGTTACATTTTCTAGTTTTTCTAACCCACAGGCCACTATCTTTCTCTCATTTTTCAAGATTCCTGACCTCATGGCAAATTCTACTTGATTACCGAAATCGAATAGCTGCTCAAAGGTAGCGATTGACATGGCTACCAAATGCCTTAAGTATTGTGGTTGCAGGTTCTTGATGACCATTTGAATTTGGTCATTTCCTGACGGCCTGATGGTCATTGTGGCTTCCTTCGATCTCCATCTCTTTAAAAACTCAGCAAATGTTTGTTTGGCATCTTGACAGGTAGTCTCTAACTCTCAGGTGGAGACATCTGTGAGAAACCCGCTCGAAGAAAAATACACTTTTTTAAAATGCTCTCAGTTTTGGAAAAAAGAACAGGTTTTATGTTTTGAAAAAAGAGTCTCCCAAATGCGTCCGAGTCGCCACTTGATTTTTTTTATGATAAACCAAGAAAATAAAAAATATTCAAGGTACTAGTCTGTCATCACAAAAGATAATTATTCGAGAACTAGGGTATGAGAAATGAAGGTGTTACACACCCCTCTCGCCAGACCAATGGTCGACCTCTACTCATCACTTTTTTATTCTTGTTTTAAAATTTTTGAAACTAACATATATAGAACAGAGGTTAAAGAGAGATCAATCAAAAGAAAATAATGAATCAAAAACCTAACCTAAAACTAGAAATTTTTCTAAACATACTTACATTTAACTACATGGCAAAAAGAAGAAGGCATCACAAAACAGTGAACACTATGTACAAATATGTATAAAACAGAGACATGCTGGCAGCAAGAAACATCAAACAAAGATACTGGAAAAATTGCCCCGAACATAAAAAGGTAGCTCACACCATATTAAACATGGCACACACAACTTTACATGGCGCGCGCCACCATTAAGGGGTGGCTACGCCATCTTTGGTCTTTTTAACATGGCTCATGGCACCATAGCAGGATGCGCGTGTCACATTAAGAACTAGAAAACTTACTGTTTTATTGAAAATAGTGTGTTCATGTGTTGAAGTGACTAAAAACAGAAGCAACAAGAAAGATAAAACGCTAGGCAAAAAAATTATGTAAATGAAAGCTACACTCATATCCTATATTTCATACATTTCAACAAAACACAAATCGAAGAAAACATATATGTATAATCATACAAGGGAAAACATGGTGAGCTCAAGTTAATTAAAGGGCAGGTTATTGGCCAGAGACACGAATACAAATAATAGGAAAACCAGACAGAGAGCATAACGACCAAACTGGGGATTGCAACAAACATGGCTCGCGCCATGTTGACCTAGCGCGTGCCACATACTGTGAGGAATCTTTTTGAAAAATGTGCCACCCTCCCATTTTAAAAACTCTTTTGTTTTTTATAAAATGCTATCAGTTTTAAGGTTTTAAAAGAAAAGCGGGGTTTTATGTTTTTTTTTAAAAAGAGCCCTCCAAATGCGTCAGTGTTAAGGGCTACACAATTGAAGTCGCCACTTAGTTTTTATTGAAAAACCAAGAAAACAAAACTTTCAAGATATTAGTCCATCGTTACCAGAGATAATGGTTCGGGAGCTAGGGTACGAGAAGGAAAGGTGTTAGGCACCCCTCTCGCCCGATTAGAAGATCGGCCTCTACTTAACCGTTTCTTTTGTTCTTATCTTAAGTTTATCAAAAGTAATACATACAAAATGGGGGTTGAAGAGAGATCATACAAAAGTAAATAATGAAACAAAACTTAACCTAAAACTATGGTATTCTAAGCATTCTTGCACTTATTTGCATGTTAAAAGAGGAGATGGAAACATATCAGTGCAATAATATAGAAAACAGACATGTTGTTAATGTGAAAAGGGTGCAGAAAGTTACTGAAAAGCCACTGGTTTTTAAAGAGGTGGCACATACCACCTCTTAACCTAGCGCACGCCACTTTTGGACTCTCTAGAGGTGGCGCGCGTCACTATGGCACAGTGAGCTCGACACCTGGAGAGCCAAAATGAGCTACTATTTTAAGAAAACAGTGCGTTAGTGTGTGAAAGTGTTTTATATTTGTAAGAAAATAAAGAAATATGGCATTTCACGTAACCAATTTTTAGCACATAGTCTAAAAACCCACGTTGCATGCTTTTCCAAGAGAAAAATTAGAAAGAAACTACGTTGCATGCTTTTTCTAAGAGAAATAGAAAGATGCTTGTATAGAAATAAAAATAAAGTCGGGGACAACTAGACCAACGACCTCTTTCTCACCTTTTTCCGAATAAGAAAGAAAGAACTAGATAGATAGAAAAAGTGGAATGACCTACCGGGAATCCCGATCAAAAAGAGAGTTTCAAGCGGAGGTGCGGGCGCTATCCAGTAGCTTTCCTCAAATGCTGCGCGCCCTATTTTTGAGAGCTCTCCGTGCAGCTTCAAGTCTTCGGAACTTAGCTGGTATAAGGGTTTGTATCTTGGTTTGATTCAATTCGATTAGTTCAATTCAATTAATCTTCGGGATCCAACTCAGGTTTATAATTTTGCAAAGTATTGGCACTCTTTGGGTTAAGGATCTCTAAAACAGAGGGGGTAAGGGTCCTATTTATAGATTTTGGGAGAGGAAGCTTCCAAAAGGGCAGAAGCTTCTTCTTAAGGTGGCGTACGCCAGGTAGGAGGCGGTATGCACCAGGTAGAAGGTTGCGCGCGTTTGATTGAGGTGGCTTGAGCCACCTTGGTCATGGCATGGCCAGGGCATAGAAAAAGAGTGGCATGCGTAGGGTTGGAGAAATGTGGCATGCGCCGCTTAAAGGTGGCAAGCGCCTGGTTGGGAAGGTGCACCAAGGGGTGTTTTTTGGTATTTTGGGGTGTTCCTTGGACTATCGAATTTGCACGGAGTTTCTTTCGACGCGGCTTATGAATGCACTCATCATTGGAAGTTAACCAGATAAGCCTATGCACGGGTTAGTCAAAATTGGGGTGTCTACAATTGTTCTTCTTTGACAGAACTCTCACTGCAATGCGTGTGGTGAGTGAATGTCAAAGCTCCATAGACAGTCCATTTTGGCTAAGTCTCTCTTAGGCTGGAAAACAAAAATAAAAACAAAACATGCAAAAATATGGTCGTACTTGAGTTACATCAAGCTTCTTACGTACCCTGTTTGAAAGGATCAGACCAACGTAGTTTATGGGGACAATGCAAACGATGCAAAGACAACAAAGGTTAAGACCAAATGGTTGTCCCACAAAGACTATGCAAGAAAATAAATTAAGGTCATGGGGGCCGAAAACAAAAACCTAACCAGTTTAAAGTCATGAAGGACCACCTTTTATTCAGTTTAAGGTCGTGCAGGACTACCTATTATCCCTTTAAAATCATGAGTGGACCTATTTGGTCAGTTTTAAAAGTCCTGACCATACGATTTATCCTTTTAAGGTCATGAGCGGATCAATTTGGTCAATTTAAGGTCCCGACAGGACCGATTTATCCTTTAAGGTCATGAGTGGACCGATTTGGTCAATTTAAGATCCCGACCAGATCGATTTATCCTTTTAAGGTTATGAGTGGACCAATTCGGTCAATTTAAGGTCCGAACCAGACCAATTTATCCTTTTAAGGTCATGAGTGGACCGATTTGGTCAATTTAAGGTCCCGATTGCACCGATTTATCATTTCAAGGTCATGAGTAGACCGATTTGATAAATTTAAGGTCCTGACCAGACAAATTTATCTTTTTAAGATCATGAGTGGACTGATTTGGTAAAAATTAGCTTTAGGGTTATGATGAAAAAGACTAGTGGTTGTACCACTATTTAAACACGTAGTAGTTCTACTGTCATTCAAAAGTCATTAGACTTTAGTGGTTCTACCACCATTCAACGTACTAGCAGCTCTACTGCCATTCAAGTCCTGTCATATGATCTTAGTCACTTCGTTCCGCTTTTAGGTTGTTTAGTTTAAAGTTGTGAACGGACTGATTTACTCAGTTTTAGGCCGTGAGACGGACTCAAGTACTCAGTTTTAGGTCGTGAGATGGACTCAAGTACTCAGTTTTAGGTCGTGAGATAGATCATTTTTTAAGGTCCCGATTACGGGGATAAGTTTTTTAATGCGCATGTTAAAGCCGAGAACACAGCTTTTGAAGTTTGGTGATGATTTAAACATTTCTTTTATCGAAGATGGACTTAGAATTTTGGAATTTTGTATTTTGAAAACTCATAAATCATAAAATGGGTGACGAACACGTGGCTCCCGCTAGGTCATGATTGGCCTACCTGGCATATAGTAGGAGGGACGTGGTGTGCGATACCTGATGGTTAGCTTGCCTAACGTCCACTAGGAGGGACGTGGCGCGCGATACCTAATGGTTGGCCTACTTGGTGTCCACTAGGAGAGAAGTGGCGTGCAGTAGGTTATGATTGGTCTAACATGGCATCCACTTTGGAGGGAAGTGGGATGCGCGAGACTGAGGTGGTGTGCTCCCAAAATTAGGTGGCGCGCTCCAGGTTGCAGAGGGAATCAAAGGGTTGCACCATTTTGGTTAAGGTCGTGACATTTCAAATGAACGCCGCACTATTTTTTCTTGACGCTCTCGTCTCTCTACCGTTCTTCTAACTCTCTCGTCTTTCTCAAAAGCCTCTCTCGACTCTTAAAATAGATTTCAATGGCAACTGCAAGAATAGCGGCGCAAGCCACGAGGCAGACCCTGCTTCGACCAATGTTGTTCATCTCTACAGCATAGGTGGGCCTACGGAGGTGGCTATGACGATCCCGGTGGTGGCATCCCCGACTAGCGACATCGTGGACCCCGTACAGCCTTCTACGACCTCGACGGACCCGGACACATTTTTCAAGGACATGGGCTCTATAATAGGGCTCAGCGACACTCATTTAAATCCCTCACACCACATGGAGGCGTCTAGGACTCAGTCCTACACTGTGGACGATCTTTTCGCCGTTGCTGACACTCTCTGAGCCATGGAGGAGGGCGAGCCGTCAGAGCGCCACATTACCGAGGAGCCGGGAGTTGACAGTCCTCAGATCCCAGATCTCGTCCCCGGGGTTCTAGCTATTGACATGTCGAGCGGTTTCGACCTGACCTGGTACGATCTTCCAGCTCATGCTTTGGATTCTCTCAGAGCCGACCGTTTCTTCTACGACAATAGCACCTTGGATCCAGTGGTGCTGTTTCGATCACTAGACACCCACTTCGCGACGCCAAACCACCAGGCATGTCTTCTTTCTTTTTTGTTCATTTTAAACCAAAAGCATGTCAAAAAACTTAAAAAAATTTTGGACTTAAATGTATGCACAGGGTAGGACCGAATCGCTTGGATGAATAATATTTCGGAACATAACACCAAACAACTTGAACCCTTAAAAATAAAACACATCATAACTTAGAAACTTTTCATGTCTAGGTTTGAACAATGCGCGTGATTTATTTTATTATGTTTTTTGTATATATATTTTTTATTTTTCCTCCGTTGGGTTGCGTGCCAATATTTCCCGAGGTGGAAATTTTATTTTTATCCTCAAAAAAATATTTTCACATTTTTTTAGAGAGCTTTTTTATTGTAATCCAAACTTAGGTTGCGTTTTAATGCATCCCGAGATAGAAAAATCATCTTTTTGTCCCTACATAAATATTTTTACGTTTTTTTAGAAGAATTTTTTTTAGTTTTTTATTAATTCAGACTTGGGTCACGTAGCAATACTTCCCGAGTTGGGTAGGGTTCCCTTCGTCCTGTCTAACTTAGGTTATGTTTCGCACTTCCACCCAGAATGGGTAGGCTTTCTTCTGTCCCTGCCATCCAAGCTTGTGTTTCACATTTCTCGAGTTTGGTAGGTTCTTACTCATCCCGACCAACTTAGGTCGTGTTGCGCGCTTTCCGAGATGAAATTAAAAGATCTGTCCTTAAATAAATATTTTCACATTTTTTTAGGAAAATATTTTTATTTTATCTTATTTTGTTTTTATTCTATTATTATTATTATTATTTGGACTTGGGCTGCGTGTCAACATTTTTCGAGGTGGGTAGGCTTCCCTTCGTCCTACCTAACTTAGGTTATGTTTCGCACTTCTGTCTGGGATGGGTAGGCTTTCTCTTCTATCCCAGCCATCCTAGGTTGCGTTCTACACTTCCCGAGTTGGGTAGGTTCCTGCTCGTTCCAACCAACTTAGATCATGTAACGCGCTTCCCGAGAGGGAATTAAAATATCTGTCCCTACATAAACGTTTTTACATTTTTCTAGAATTTTTTTTATTTTGTTTTTATTCTAAATTGGGTCACGTATTAACGCTTTTCGAGTTGGGTAGACTTTCCATCGTTCTGACCAATTTTAGGTTACATCTCGCACTTTTCGAGATGGATAGGTTTTTCATCGTCCCGACCATCCTAGATTGTATTGCACGCTTTTTGAGAAGGAATTAATGATCTTTGTGTTGGGATTTTTATATAAAACCAATGTAAAACCTTTTATATTATTTTTTAATAATATAATGGATTGTCTCAGGCCATTTATATATGTGTTTGTAAAAAATATATTTTAATTATTTATAATTAATATGCGAAATGTCGGTAATTATACACAGTAAGTATTCTGGTAAGTAAAGTTTAACTTACTTACAAAAGATCATAAATTCACAGTCTAGATAGAGGTTGACATCCTATCGGTATAGCTGTGAACACAATCTCAGTGGTTTATCTTAGCCACATGAGTTTGTTCGGTAATTCAAGG